>JANQBM010316819.1:0-20357 GCA_025594535.1 Erythroxylum domingense
GATAAGATGGGGTTGGACTTCATCCAGTTGAACTATGTTGGGCTCGACATCTCTCCTATAGAATGATGATATATCTGCATCTTCTACGGGAATGCCTTCGTTATTGATCTTCAATCCAATATTTTGATAGACTTCATTAGCATCCTTATCCAATTCACTAGTATGCCTTTAGCAAAATTAAAGACATTCCTTTGTTGAAACTTTTGAAGAACCTTCCAATTGCTACCCAACATAGTATCGCTGACGTAGAAAACTTGTTTGGCTTGACTTACAAGGACAAAAGGATCATTATCATATCATGTTTTACTAACATTTATGCTAGTAATATGCACGTTCACTCTCATGTTAGTTAGATCAAATCTTTTGCATTTAAGTAGAGCAACCTTCTTATCCTTGATGTAGTGCAACTCTATAATTTTAGATATGACATCGTAGAAGTCAATGATTTTGTCGTCATGACATCCTTCAATGACAACCCCACTATTTTGACTTCTAACTTGACTATCTCGATCTTGTATATGATATCGCAACCCATTAATAATGCAACCTTTGTATTTCTTCCCATAAATATGAGGCCCACATGCTAAACTATATAATGCTGTTGTCGTTTCTTGCACGTTACGGTTATGTAACCGTATCATCTATATGACAAATTGAATTCATATATGAGGATGAGACATATTCTCATATTTTCATAATATGTAATTAATATAACAACTTACTTGATTTCTAAACCATCATATGCACCAATTAAGTAAACAATATACAACAAAATGAAACGACAACCAATGTATAAAACAATAAAGGTTACTATTAATTCGCATACCTGAAGATGTATAGTTGTATACAGTTGACTTGAGTTGTTTATATTGTTAGAATATAATAGGACACTATGATACAAATTTACAAAGTTAGATAGAAGAAAGGGATTAAAACCGAAAATGTTTTGTTGGTTTTGGACTACATGTGGTGGGCAGGGAAAAATGTACCGAAGGATGCCACACAAATTATATGATTTTTGGCTCCAAGTTGAAAGAGGAACACAGAATCTGCAAAATAGTATGGCCATGGAGTTAGTGATCAACAAAATCTATTATAAATAAATTGAAAACTATGAATTAAAGGTTAAACGACCTAAAATCATATTTAATATAGATATTATAATGACATAATTTAAAAATATCTAAATTGTGCACAAAGAACGAAGATTAGGATACGACAATAATTAAGACATGGGAGAAAGAAGGTTAAAGAATTTCAACGTCGTCCCATCGTGGGCATTGATTTAAAACAAAAGTTGTCTATTTTATGTTACCTAATTAATGTAGATAGTGGTAGTTTTTGTATATAAGAGTTATATTGTTTTGATAAAGTGGTAGTGTTTTTTATAATAAAATTGATAATTTTTTAGGTGACTTGGTTGTATATTTATTCGAGAAAATCAATGAGGAAAAGGAGCACAAAACACTTCACCAAATTCAATTCTTTTACTTTGGATTTTTTTAGTGCCTAACTATTCTTGACCATTCCTAATTTGGATACGCTTCCTATTCGAACCATGCTTCTAAATTTGGAGAGTGGAAAAACTCTGGTAGTTATTAGCTCCAGTGTAGGTGGATTGGTTGTAGCACCAATGAGTATTAACTATGTAAGGATAAAAATGCTTGAGGTGATGCGTAACTTGAAGATTGTTGTGCATAACATGTCCTTGACATTTTCGAGGATTTAGTCTTACAAAGGTATCTTTCGATTCCAGCTATAGAGGAGGCGTGTTCTCTTCTTCATAAAGTAACTCAAGTTCTAAAAGAACAATAAGAATTTTTAGTTTCACCCAACAAAGAACCAATCTTTCAAATAAATAAAGACAATCGACAATCAAAGTATGGAGGTTCCGTCATTTTACAATTCTATTAAATAATTAATAAACTATATTTTTAATTTTAGAAAGAGGGTGTCATAATGCTATTAATGGATCCCACTATCTAGTTAAACCATGTCATTTAACCATATCAAGATTTCTACCCGTCTAAAGTTTATTTTGTATGTTTGAAAACATTGTTAAGGTTCTAACTAGTATTCTATTGTAAATGATGATGTTCAAAATAAACTTTTGACCTTAGTTTATGTATTCTTATTTATACTTTAGTTAGTTTTTTATTATAACCATTTTTATCATGTATAAAATTGTATTCATTTTCTCAGGCAATATAAAAGAAATATTTTTATCCTAATTAACATTTTGTAGATAGTATAGAGTAATAATCATGACATACCAAATTGTTTATATCTCTCAAGCATAAATGCCATCAACCCTTACCACAAACTGCATATTTATTATCAAACTAAACATCAAAAATTACCTTGCTTAGAAAATTCATTTTATTTCTGTCATAAACTATTAAAATATGAACACTTTTATTAATGACACACCAACAGTACCTTAAACTATTCCTTCGCCAAATGATGCAAATACCATAATCTCAAATTTTCCATACATAATAACTTGATTTTTCAAAGACCAATTTTTACTTTCCTAAATTTTATCATCATTGATAAAAGAAAATTATCCTTATATTATTAGACCAAAGACTACTTGTTCAGCATAGAAAGCATTAGAAAATGCATTTGGCTCTTTTTTTTTCTAAAATTGATAATATAGTTCCATATCACATTTCGAGTATTGAAGAAGAATGATATGAATGTTACACAATACCTTCAAAAGTCTAAAGCCTTAACTGATGAACTAGCTACTGTAGGTCATCTATTGCATGACACTAATGTGATAATATATCTCAATATTGGTCTGTTTTTTTATCCCATAATTTTATGTCTCAATTTGCAGTAAGAACCAATACCTTTTTCTGAGTTATATGGTCAATTTTTGTCTCAAGACATTCTATTACAAAGCTACCAAGAAACACTTGTGGCAAATCTCGTCCATTGTCCTTAAGCACCAAGTGCTCTCATGCCGTGAAGCCTTTCTTATCAACTCACAAATTTTTGCAACTCCAATAAAAAATGTAAATGTCAAAATTGTGGCTATCGTAACCATACTACATTGAATTGTCGAAAAAGGTATACATCAAGGAAAAAGTTTCATTCTTCACCTCAAGCTAATGTAACTTGGTACTCAGGTTATAATATTATTGCTCCTATGGACTCGACTCCCACTATGATACCTCCTTCATATACAACACCTAATCATTCTTTGATGCTTGTGCCAACTATACATTCTCCTATACGGAGTGATGTTTATAGAGTGATGTCTTAAGGATTGAAAACAAAGTAAATGCATAGAGTAATGTTTTCAATAAATTTTCACTTTCTTTTCTGTCCTTATCATAATCAATCATCTTTTCTGAACATAAACAGATTACATGTCAAAACAAATCAAATTTCGGACAAAAAATGAAACAGAATGTTGGAACGGGACTTTCAAAGAAAACGTTGTAAGAAGAACATAAAACACACGTTTCTTCAACTATTTATTCATTCTGTTCCCTTTCTTCACCATCATTCACACAATTCACCCAACAATGCCATAGTTCAATCCATGCAAACAACTCAAGAAATCAAAGAAACCATAACAATTTTAGATTCGGTATCTTTAAGAAATTAAAAAACAAACCCACAACAAATAAAAGAACACTTACCAGGTTGAGCTCAACTCCACGAGATGATAGGTGGCGGGAAGATAAGAACAAAAAATCGAGAAGAACAACATAAGGGGGATTGAAGAAATGAGGGAGAATATTCAGTTGTTTGAGAGAAAATACAGAAGCGACAGAGAGGGAGGGGGAAGGGCTGTGAGTTTGATTTTTACTCTGGTGGGATGACATCGTTTGTCGTCCCACCTAAATTTTTTTTACCGTTGCAACATTCAACGACGAAAATAAGATTTGTCGTAAAATGCAAAACCTTTAGCTACGATAAATGATAATCGTCGCCAATACATTTGGAATAACGCAAAAAACGACATAGTTATATTATTATGATCTCCAACATTTTGCGACGAAACTGTCGCAAAATGCCACGCTTTGGCTATGGAACACTTATAGTGTTGCAAATGTACAACATTTTGCTACCAATTTGTTAAATTGTCGCAAAAAATGTTTGTTTTACCTTTTCCGATGATGGCTATTTTCATGACCTAAAAGTATAATTTTGCTACGAATTTTAGAAAATGTTTCCAAAATCTTAGCATTTTCTTTACTTCTTTATTGTTCTTAAAAAAGCTTTACCTTTATTTTTGATCAGTTCTTCCTCTGTAGTCTCCGTCAAGTCTTCCTAAAACTAGCGATCTCTGATGTCTTACCCACATATCAAAACCATTAACTTGATAAAACATGGTCTGTAATCATGTCACTTCTTTTTTACTATCTGTTGTATTTTCACTTGTGGTCTTCATTTTTACATCTTTTACTAACTAGATCGGCTCTTTGTTTGTCAATCTTGGTTTTTCACAAGTTTTAGTATCTATTCGATCAATTTTCTCCTATTTGCCTATGATGTTTGCATTTAGCTCTCAAGACAATGGGAGAAATAAAAAAAGTATTTTACCATTGTTAAATAGAAAAGTTGTGATTTTTATCCTTCTAGGGAAGATCTGGACATTCTTTGTGTAGATCTGTACATAGGGTGTTTTTTGCAGTGTTAAAGTTGATTTCTTTGTGTTTTGTATTTGTTGTTTGATTTCTTTGTGTTATGTTATTTACACATTGTTGTTGGAGAGTTTGGATTTTGCTCAACTAGTTTTTAGAGTCAAATCGGTTTAGTTAACTTTACTTTTACTGAATCTTCTCAACTTGTTTGTGAATTTTGCCTAGTGAGGAACTTATCTAAATGCATCCTGCTTGGCATTTGTGACTTTGGGCTTTCCTCTAGTCTTGTGAAGCACATGAGTATTTGCATGTGGGTGGTTTTGCAAAGCTTTTGGAAAATCCAAAATCCAAAATCCTTTCGAAATTGGAGTTAAACATATCATCATTTTATTCTAAATCAACTTTTACAGAATTTACCTCTTAACATTATTAATGAAGGAATGTCGACATGGAGACTAGTTCTGGGTGACCCTAATTCATTTCGTTGAGAGGAATGTGACAAAATTGTCCCTACTGAGAAAACCAACAATGCAGAAAAAATCTCCACTTCATATACTAATCATCGTTTGCCTTCTATGGCCGATCTTTTACTCCAAGATATTTAGTATCATCCAAATAACGTCACTCTCCTTATTATGTAAATCTAATTTCCTTTTATGAAGCTATTATATATATTCACATTTGATGGTTTATACTACATGTTGTTTTAAGCTTCCTTGAGTCTGGAAGATGACATGTATAGCCATGGAGGTGGGATCGATGTCATAACAGTTCGTAAAAGATTAGGGAAATCGAATGTTTTGGAAAATTCGTCAATTCCAAATACTTCGTCTGCTCATACACGTATGCGTGTCACTCCAATTTAAGTTCATTTAACGGTTTACTAATATGACAATATCTAACTTCTATACTGATTGTATTTTAAGTACTAAATCTAGCGACTTATTCATTACATCCTCTACAATTTTAGCTATAGTGGAAAAGCTATTGCAAGAGGGTGTGAAAAACCCTATACTTGAGGGAATAACTGTTACTGTTCTAATTGGTGTGTTCGAACGTGTAAGGACCCTTCTGGGGAATCCAAACGTCAAGGACTCATTTACCTTTACCTACTCTTATGTTACTTAGAATCCAAATAAATAATTATATCATTGTCAGTTAGTGAGTCAATCAACTGAACTCAGCTTTAAAGTTTATTTATTGCTATATCTGTAATAATTTGTCAAACAACATATCTACTACTTAGGGGTTAACTTGCGTATTATTGAATGTGGACTATTATTGTTCTGGTTCTATGACTGTATGAATTGGGTAACTTCTAATTCAAAGTTTGTACTACTCCATATATCATATTATTGTATTGATAAAATTGTTTAAAATTTGTATAAATAAATTTTGCAATGTTAGTAAATACTAATGATTAATTAATACTACTCTTTAACACTTAAAATTATGTTGTGAGTTTTTTTGAATAATACATTGTAAACATATAAAACAAATCTCCAATAAAACATATCTTAATTATGATAGATTATAAAAATGCTAGTTTAATAATTTATGAAAATGTCAATCATTTGGAGATGATTTTGAGAAATCGTCATCAAATGTATACATTCAGCGATGTTTTTTAGAATTCGTCACTACATGTGCAACATTTGGTGACGATTTATAAAAATCGTGGCTGAATGCTTGATATTTAGTGACAATGATAAAAAATCGTCGCTGAATGTATAAGCTTTTGTAACGAAATGAAACTTTCGTCACCAAATATTGACCTTTTGGTGACGCTTCAGAATATCATTGTCAAATATAGAACCTTTGGTGACGATTTTTGAGATTCATCGCGAAATGCTTGACATGCTATGGTGACGTTTTCAACAATCGTCGCTATTGCATTATTTAATGACAAATATCTGAAATCGTCACCATTGTGCAACATTTAGTGACGATTTTTCTTAATCGTCACTAACTATTCAGCATTTGGAAACGATTTTCTCTATACGTTGCTAAAGGTTTTCCCATGTGTGATGCTTTTTGGTTTCGTCACTAAATGGTAAGTTTTAGTGACGAATGCTTTTAACGTCACAATATGCTGTCTTTTGGAAACGAATTTCATTTTGTTATTAAAGAAATTGTTAGGAAAGGGTATGTTTGTTGTAGTGTTATGACTAAGATCTAATTAGGTAAAAATGGTCGATAACTAAAAGAGGTTTTCTGTTATGAACAAACTGGTGACAGTGATTACCAAACAAGTTCATGTCATAGGATCTCGGTTACCAATGATGAAGTAATTCCTTGGTATGACATCTTATGGAAGAATTCTTTGAACCCAAAAGATTTAATCTTTTCTTGGTTGGTAAACAATAATAGGTTGAGAACTAAAGACAGATGGTTTGAGATATATGATCCAGTATGTGTTCTTTGTAAACAAGAGGTAGAAAGCAGGAATCATTTATTTTTTTATTGTAGTTTTATTAAAGCAATTTGGAGCAGGATGATGCAATTTCTACCAGTTCCTCACTATACTTTTGAGTTTGGAGAAACTTTGCATATGATCATGAAGTGCACCAAGCAAGGTAAGTCAAATTGGTTGCTCATTAAAACAATATTTACTACTACCATCTACTCAATATGGAGGGAAAGAAACAAGAAATTGTACAAAGGGGTTGAAACTGAATAATATCATATTGCAGATATGATTATTAACTGGGTTTGAGCTGCGTTGATCACAAACTGCACTTACTCCTACTATACAAGTTACTTGGATGTTATAATTACTTGTGTCATGTAAATTAATTTTATAGATTGCTTTTTTGCAACACTGTGGACATATTAAGTGCCTCATTGTAATATGTTTTTTTGTAGTTTTTGCTATTATTAATATAACATCTTTTAAATTAAAAAAAAAACTGGTGACAATTAGGGTGTTTATTTATATTTCCTATTTTCTCTAAGATAGTTTTATTACATTGCAAGTCCTTTTTTCTTTTTGCAATGTTATGCATATATGTATTACTCTAGTGTTTCATAAAGCAATGAAACGTGAAGATTTTTCCATTATTATTTGTGTCTTTAAGTTGGGCTTGCTCAATAATAACTAGTTGTTTGAAATTACGCTTATGAGATACTTTGGCATTGTGCATATACATCTAAAAATGGAAGACATAGTGCTGATCTCTTATCATTTGGAATATTATTGTAATTTTTTAAATTAAAAGCTTATAAAGTAGTATGTTGGTTTATTTCCTAAAGTCAATTAATTGGTTGTAGATTAGTAAAAAAATTTAAAGGCATTCTTTATCTTGTATATGTTTATATGTATATGATAAAGGCCATAAAATAATTATACATTGTAAATGAAATTATGATGAGATTCGTTTTACATTTATGTTTTAGCCCTAAATTGTTCTATTAAAATTAGACAATAATAGAATGTAAAAAGACTAGCACATGTTTTGTTTTTCTGTAGCACCCTACTCTCGTAAGACACGTAGCTGACATCCTGAGTGATGTCCGAGTACGTACCCTGCAAGGATGGCATGTTAGAACAATCAAACACTTGAAACTTGGTAAATTATTTTTTACAATGCAAATCATTCACAAACATTTCCCATTTGGAAAGTTATTATAAATAGAATGTTCAAATACACATTGTACAAAAATCGCGGAATATATAAATTGATACAAAAATAAGAAAGTAAAAATGCATATGAGAACTGATCCCGACCTCTATCTCTTACTTAAATGCGTCGTCTGTACTTCCATTAGCCTAACGGGGTAACTCTTATGAGCCTGAAAAATATTGCAAATTTTGGGTGAGTTTTGTGAACTCAGATGAGGTAACCATCATTAATGGTTCACTCAATTCATACATCACATAAAAACATATAACATGTAATTCACATCTTTGTATTTTGCATAAAGTATCACATAACTCTCATCACTACATTAATTCATCATATAGCATCAATTAACACCTTATTCATTAATTTCACGTTTCACATTTCACATTTGAACCATTTGAATAGTATATTTCAATAATTTAAACATACATATCAAATGCATATGCAATGCTCATGAGACTCACTTTCAATTGTTATTATTATGACTGAGGGCCTATAACTGTCCCGTATCCATTATGGATACTGGACTCATTAATAACTGTCCCTTATCTGTTGGGGATACAGGGTTCATTTTACATAGTGAGCCTTTGACTCTTAATCACTTTCTGAGCTTTAAGCTCCTTTTCACAATCTGAGCTTTAAGCTCTTTTTCACAATCTGAGATTTAAGCTCTTTTTCGGTGGCTACTCTGGTCACAATTGCCTTCACATCATTATGCATTCATGTAGTGAATATGCTCAATCAATCACTTTTTTTCACTTTACACATTCACTTTAACATGTCATCGAGCCTTGGTCCAGCATTCAACATTTAAGTTGAGAAAACACATTTATTTCATCATATTCACATACAAGGAGTGCTTCAAATATCAAATTCATTCATCAGAATCATCGAATCTTCATTATCCGGAATCAACACAATCAAATCATATTCATTCGATAATTCAAACATAATTTAAAACAAATAATTAATTGAGTGAAACCCTCTAGGTTACTCATAGTATGCTCCAAATTAGCATTAGGTTTCATAATCCAGAAGCATCTGGATGCAGACATTCTATCCTGTCTATCAACATCATATAATACACATTTACACATATTATTAATTGCACAATCATATGAACACCCAATCACATACATATATATATGTGTTGTGTATAATGCATGCTCAATGACAATCCCAGGTATCTTTCCATTATTCTCGTCACATAATCATTCATATTTCTAAACCCATATAAGTATCATTTATCCTTATGGTTTATACCTTAATAAAACCATAAAAATCAAAATTCATAACTCATTTCAACAAATTTACATTTTTCCTAAGGCACATTTTTGGGTCAACTTTCAAAGTTATTTTTGACCATGAAAATGAAGTCATTTGAGGATACTTTCTCTAGAAAATTGTTCTTCTATCTCTTAAGTTTCTAATGACACCAAGATCTTTCAATTTAGCTTAGTATCCTATGAGTTATACTTAAAATACCACAGATTATGTATAATTAAACTTTTGGCTAGTTCATAATCATATCCTCAAATTGTACAACTCATAACTTTCAACTCAGATATATAAAATTTACAAAATTGGTACCAATTGAAAGATAAGAGAATGAACTACAATTTTTGTGAAGAAAACTTTGTCTGATTCAGCCTATATCTATTCAATTTTTATAAAGACATCAAGATATAATTTCTGTCTTAGGTAGTACTCCAACCTCTATCAAGACTCAATTTCACACCAAAATTTCAAAGTATTAGAGATATAATTGAATTTATACTTCTTCAATAACTTGTAGAATTATGTCTCTAGTTTAATCTGAATTAAGAATCACCTCATTTGGACATGTACAACTCAAGATATCATCAAAAAAACAACACATGTTCGGAAGGCATCTCCTGCATATTACCTTTGCGGTTGCGATTGCGACTTCGCTCGCGTCGCAATCATAACTTCCGTGGTTGCCCATGCAGAGTTGCGATCGCGACAATGACCTACTTCAGGTTGACGCACGCCTTCTTCTGTCTTCTATTTTTTCCGAACCTTCACTTCCATTTTACACCTAGCAAACGAGGTTTTTTGGTAACATCTTCTTCTAAAACATTGTTCATATATGTCTTAAGATTCTAAAGAACCTAAGTTCACACAATTTGTCTTAGTATTCTGAAAGTTATACACAATTTAATCCATACTGTTCAGAAATAGAGACAAAATCTGAAACTCAACTTGAAGTCAATTTTGAGAGCTCTTAGAGACAAAATTCAAACTCGATTTCTCATAAAAATTGTAGCCATTTGTCTCAAGTTTAATTTAAATTAACAACCATCCTATTTGGATATCTGTAGATCAAGATATGTCAAAAAAACCGATTCGTGTTCAGTAGAAATACTATATCTAACACATTTCCAGCACACATCCTCATCAATGTCTTCCTAATTCATCCCTTTCGCTTAATGTATCACTTCTAACTTATATCCACATCATTTCTTCTTCAATAATACCCCAATTATAGTTCAAGATCATCTATACACAATTCAAAATCTTGATCATATACACCAAAAACAAAACACATCATGTACACATTCATCATAATGAACTTTCTATCTCAAAAATCATCTCAACAACATCTTATCAATTATTAACAAATCAAATACTCAAAACAAGACATCAACAATATTTATTCTTCATCCACGACACATAAATATAAATTCATGACTAACCCATCAATCTCAAATTTCTCATCATACAAGTTCTATTTACACTAACCTATGAAAATCAACATATAACTTACTTGATTTCTCTTCAAATCCTTTAAAAGAACACCAACCCTAGCTTCTCATACAACCCACGCACATCATCATGGAGGTTGGGAGGTTGGGAGGATGGTCTTTAGTGAGAAATGACGAAGAGAACAAGATAAGAGTAGCAAATGAAAGATAAAAGGGCTAGGTTCAAAGTTGGTGAAGGTTGGGAACAACATTCATGAAGAAGGAGAAGAGAAGGTCACGTAGAAGAAGAAGAAAACAAGAAAAAATATCCTTCAATTAGAAAGCATCGTGAGTTTTAAGACATGGTTTGGTAAGTGATATTTTCACTTGCCATATGTCATCTCCTTATAGGTTCACTTTCTCATTCAATTTGTCCAATTAACTCCAATTTTTACTCCAATTTTCTCCAAATTTCAATGACATGTCATTAAACCCAAATGTCATTTATAAAAATTTTCAATGCCATTTGACTCTTAATTCTACTGCTATGTATCAATTGTCTTGCCACATGGCATTTTTCCTAGTCCAAAATACCCAAAATTTTAGAAATTTTTCTGAAATTCTCCAAAAATTCTAAATTACTAAATACACTCTCCAAATCAATTTTCAACATATAAAAGCCACAATTTTGAACAAAATCACATTCACAATTTAATTTTAAATCAATTATACCTGGAATGTCTATGAATGCATATACAATCATTTTAATATGTGTAAAAATTCAAATTCACGTGCGTATATGCTAGTACTATGCATGAGCATGAAATGCATTTTTCTAATATCTCATTGCTATTTCTCAATTACGGAAATCTACGGTTCTAACTCTTAGTATGGAAACAGGATGTTACATTTTCCGTATAAAGGAAGTAGTCGATCTCATAGACTAAAGTATACAGATACTTAAACAAACACGTGGGTGCTTGTTAGAGAACAAGTTTACTGAACTGACCCAATATTAGAAATGCATTTGGAACATTGCTTGTATGTCTATGGAAATTCTTATTGTGATGATTGTATAAGTGATCCTTTGACTTAAGGTCTCTAAAGTTATCTTATATGGGGATGGTTATGTTTTGATACTACTTATGACCTATTCTAGTCATGGGTCGTTCAGATAATAGTCATTAGATATAACATGAACTATATAGAGGTAGTTTAGTGATCAAGATAGGATTCATCACCGTAAAGCAATTAAGGGGAATGTTTTGTTGTTTTTTTATTAGTATTTATTTGAGAAATCCTCGAACAAGGTCGAATGATTTTTTGAAAATAGTTTACAAATGTTATTAATTAAATCGATAGCTAATAGTGGAGAACTACTATAATTGGACTCAAAATAGATTAGACATTAATTCGATGTGCTATATCTAATTGAAACATTGTATGATAAAAGGATTGAATTATTTAGAAAAATCATGCATGGAAAGGTTAGTTAAAACCTAAAAGGACCTATCATAGAGTTCCCCTTTCAGAAACCGCATGGAGCTCTCCCAGTGACCCACGGTAGCCCTCCAATTGATATATAACTCAACTGAAGGGTTCCCACAAAGTCAAGTCGTTCAACTATTAAAAACCTTTTATACTTTAACTTTTAAAAGCTCGAAAAATAGTGGGAACTTTTTTTTTCTTTCTATCATTTTATTGAAAATTTCGACAGCATAACGACTGCTTTTCTAAGATTCCCAAATTTCAAAAACCTACATAACACATTTTAAAAACTTCTAATATTTCATATAACAACTCAACTTCTGGAATGAGACCTTAGGTCCACAACACAAGCAATCACAAACATATAATTCTAAACATTTTAAAAATGTCATTGAGGATCAAAGCCTTCGTAGTTTATTAAGTAAAAGATGATTACAATTCCACTAATATTCATAAGATCACACTTTTAAACCCTTTCCAAATAATACTGTACAACATATATACAAGTAAATAAGCCAATTTCAAGCAAACATATACATAAGAAAGATAAGACAAACATAGCGGCATAATGAATTCCCAACTTATTATGTCAAATGCCTTTGGGAAATCGATTTTAATCGCACATTTTTTAGGTTACCTCTTCCTAGAGTAGCCTTTGAGAAGCTTTGAGGTCACTACGATGTTATTTCCAATCATTCTCCTATCTATGAAGACTCCTTAGGAATCACATATTAGTGCCTTAAAATCCTATTTTAACTTGGAAGCAGTAACCTTGGAGATAATTTTATATAAAAAATTACATCAGGAAATGAGTCTAAAATCAATAAAGGATCTTAGTTTAGGTATTTTATGGATCAGGAAAAGGAAGGTTTTGTTAACTTCCTTAAGGATTTGACCTTATTCAAATAACTCCTGGATAGCATCAATCACTATAAATCCAAATAAAGGCTAGGATTTTTGAAAGAAATATCTATACAACCCATTTGGCCTTGGTGTTATAGCAGGTCTCATCTTAAAGACAATACTTAAAATTTCTTAAACACACATAAGTTTGATCAAAAGATCAATATCTTCATTATGAAACTAATTGTGGATGAAGGTCTTTAAAATAGATACAAAAGAGGATGTTTGTGATGCAGTACCAAAGATGCCTTTGAAGAAGGAAATTACTTCCACTTTTAATTCATCTTGGTCAATTATAAGTAGTTCATCTTGATTGAATATTGAATCAAAACTATTTATATTCTTCCTTACAAGAAATAAATTATAGAAGAATTTAGAATTTTATCCCTATCTTTGATTCATTAAACTTTGTATCTTTTTTGGATTAAAGAGTTATAAGCTGCTATTACTTTAATATAGTCAATGAGAGCTTTCTTTTCCTTGAGGATAAAAGCTCAGTCTTTTAGGAGGTTAAACACTTCCTCCTGAATCTTGCTAAGCCTCATCATTGTATGCTTAATATGATCAACTATGGTTTTACTCTAGTTTTAGATCTTTAGCATCTTTGGCTTTTGTTTAATCATTCCAAGCTTCCTCACAAATATAGGCTTTGTATATATTCATTTTATGAGAATCCCTTAGCAATTGCATCATAAAATTCTTTAGTTTCAACTACAAAATTATTAAATTTTAAGGGATAATGTCTTCCTACACATTCAAAAAATGTGCACCTTAATTAAGGAGTGATATAAGAATGAGGATTGAAGAACTAATGCTTTGCTCTATATGAATTTAGTTAACTAATTTCCACTAATCATCACTTTGTTAAGTATTTTGTGTATATGCAATCTAGAGTTTTGCTTCTTGCTCTTAATGAATATAGGACCTTCAAATTTCAAGTCTATTACACCAATCCTTCCCATCATTTTTTAAAATTTGAAGTGAAGTTTTTCAGAGAGATATTCCCGTCAAATTTAGAAGGGAAAAGAGTATTATTAAAATCCCCAAGAATCTTTGATTTGCCAACTTATATCCTGAAGTTCATCCTATAGGAGGTTCTTTTGGAAAGAGAAGTTTGACCCATATATAAAATTCAACATTTATTTTGTATCTTCCTTTAGGAAAAATGATCTTTAGATGAATAAATTAATATGAAGACCAAATAACTTGGGACTTAATTAGTCTAGTGCCATAGGCCACTATGATTCTTCCAAAATGGTGATAATTGTAGTTCAAAAAATTAGTTAATTCTTACCAAAAAGCCTTCAGTTAGAGAAATTTTCCTAGTTCAATTTGGTTTCCATGATACCTATAACAACAAACTTATTTTCTAGGATAAAATCTTTAAGTATTTATTGTTTAAAAGGATTATTTATCCCTCTTAAGTTTTATGAGATGATTGTTATAGGAGGGGATTTTTGAGTTTAGGTCCTTTAGAACTTTTTTCTACCCTACTTCATCTATTGTCAGGCTGAAACTCCTCCCCTTGCTAATTTTCTATATTAGGTAGAGTAATGTCTAATGAGAGATTTAAAACAACTTGAGTAGGTTCATCTAATAGGATTAGAAGGTGTTATTCTACATTCTTTCCTTCTTATGAACTACTATCTCTTAAGGGTATTATTTTATAAGTACTAATCTCCTTAAAGTGTTGTGCTACTATTAGCTCTTTTTTTGTTAACTGATTCCTTAGAGTTAAGGTTGTCATAATGGCAACATCTTTTGATATGTTACTATCTTCAATAATGACAGGAATATTCATAAAGTTCTTAATTGTAACCTCTTAATAAGGGAATCTTACAACCATTACATTTTTGTGTTCAATTTTACATTAATGACTACTGCAAACTCTTTTACTTTTTTTTTGTAAATAAATTCAACCTATGGGGCTATAGGAAATGGTATGAAAAATTTTATGTTAGAGTTATTTGAGAAGTTTCGATTGTAAAAAATAGTGAAGTTTCAATTAGCAGAGTCATATTGGAAAGGTTTTTATATATTGTTTCTTAACCTTTTTATTGTACAATAAGGATAAAACATGTCTTAATAACTTCTTAACATTGAATCACTCTTTTTAAGTATTATGTTCTTATATACTAGTTAAGTGTTTGAAGTGATGATTAAGTATGTTTGGCTAGTAAATATAAGCATTTCTATTTCTTATGTCCTATGTTTAATTAAACTCATCCTTTATTGGATTGATCAGATAAGAGGTCTTCTTGTTAGGTAACTTGCAATTGTCTTGCAATTACTATCATGGTTTTAAAATTGTAATAATGGTCCATTACATTATCAATAACACTTACTATTATAGTATGAATAAAATTCAAGCCTAATACAAAGTGTAATAGCCATAAAAAAATGGTGTTATCATGGATCAAGTGTAAAAACTAGTGTTTCCAAAAGAAAAAATCAAGTGATTATAGAGAAAAATCAAATGGTTATGAGATTGTAGGAAATAAGAGAAAGGTAAATGAAAAATAAAGTTATTAATTTACTTTCCTACAAACATAATCAATAAGTTATTAATTTACTTTCCTACAAACATATACTTTCCTACTAACATAATCAATATAAGAAGAAGATAAGGAAGTAAAGACTACAAGAATTACATATTTTGATAAATTTATGTAACCTACATCCACGTGAAAAAGAAAGACTCTTTTAATACCATGATAAAGACAATATAAGAAGTATATCCAAAACTCTTACTTACATAACCATAAAGAGTTATTGATATACTATTATTACATATAAGAAGTCTAACTATAATGAAACTTTGTTTCCATAAGAGTATAAGGATGTTAAATCTCTATTTCAGTTTATCCTTAAAAACTATATCATAAGTTTGATATTGATTGCAATTCAACTAGTTTGGCATGAGTTCACTTTTCATTATGTAAGATGATTAACTTCTGCTTCTGAAGCCTGTCTATTTATAATGAAACTAGTGCTAGTTCTAGTCTTTGCATCTGCGCACTTAACACACTTGTCAAAGACGTTTATTTTTTTCTAACATTATTATTATTTGATTGTCATCAAAATTAATCATCGTAAAGTCCTCTTGACTTAACAATCTCCCCCTTTTTGATCATAACAAATAATCATAATTTTAGACAAATCAATGTGAATGAATTTTTATTCAGTTGATGAACAACAAAAGAATAAAACAACAACAGCAAAGAAGAAATAAGAAGACAACAATAATTAAAGAAATACTCATATATACATGTTATCTTCATCTTTTCTTCTGCTTTTCTTCTCTTCTATTCTTCTTTTTCTTGTCTCCCCCTGTCTCCCCTTTTTTTTCTCCTCTCCTCTTCTCCTCCTATTTGTTATCAATAAAAAATGTTACCTCAGATGCTTCATTATCTCATAAAACATGTGTTGCATATCTGTTCTGATCAACTTGAGGTCTTCTTCTATTGTAACTCGTACATAAGCTAGTTCTCATGAAGATCACCCACTGAGTCTTGTAGATCATGAACCTTAGTATTAATTTCTTCCATCTGCTTCACTAAGGCTTCGTGACTCCACTGCTCAGAAGGTCTTACTTCTTCCATTCTAATAAATCTAACTTTTTGAGTTGGACTCGATGGATAGAAGGTTGTAGCAACAGCTGTTTCTGAGGATAAGACATCTAGGTCTATTATTTTTAGGGTTGGAGGTTTAAAATATTGCTTTCCTTCTGGGAGATCAAGGTCATCAGGTCTCGGTAGTTTAGGAATAGTTTTTCTAAGAAGGTGAAGGACATCTTTAAGTGAGGGTATGAAACTTAAAGGTCTAAAGTGCATAAGCAGGTGCACAAAAATCTCTAAGTTGACAAACATACCTCCAATCTAGATAGATCTATACTGTCCTTTAGTCACCCTGCCAACTACCTGAGAACTAGCATTTGTGGTGAAGTATCCACAGTTGCTTCCTGATGCTTTTGAAATATGATGGAAAACATAGACTCCACTTGATTGTTCTACATGACAGCTTCATCTATGTTTCTCACTGCTTCATAAATCTATTCTTAAGTTAGGTCATCTGTTGTTTTGTCAAGGTACATCTTCTGTTTCCCTTTTTCAATATTGCGTACAATGTGTGAAGCTCTTGGTTGTATGTCAGGTACAATTTTGACTAAAGTTCTACTAGTAGCTGGGTAAATAGTATACCGATCGTTGGTCATTTTCATTGGATATGGTTCTGACTTCTCATCCCTCAAAATCCAATATATTCTCCTTGCTTCGTGATTTAGAAGATGCATAAACCGATTATTGATCAAATTAGATTTAAGCTGTACCTTGACTAACCTTTTCACAGGTTCTCTGATTATTATTGAGCTTTTGCTTCTAACAGTTACCTCTTCTTCAATCACCTTTATTTTTAAGTCCTCTTTTCTAATAGGAATATGAGATTCCACTCTGTCTTCAACTAATTTTTCTTTTTGTTGACTCCCATTTGAAGTGGTTTCTTTCTGACTGGTCTTTAACTTTTTACTTTCTCCTACCAGTCCAGAAGGTGGTTCGGGTTGATTTCTCTTTCTTTCAAACTCCAATTTCTTCTTAATTCCAGTCTCTGTGATTAGCTCTATCTGCTCTTGTTGCAGAATTGAGACTAGAGATCTTGTCGCTTGTGTCTTTTCTATCTGATGAGATTTTTCACCAAGAGTCATTTGTCTCCCTCTCTTTTGTTCTTCTTATCGAAGAGTTAGTATCCTTAGTGATCTCTTTGATTTTTTGATTTGCTCAAAATCAAGTGTCTCTGCCTTTCTTTTTAATGACAGTTATTTTCCAAATAGACTCACCTGGCTTTCTTCTATTTGCCTCATCGTCTTAGCTTCAGCTGCTACTTTAGATGATTTCTTCTTTTCTTTTATAGCCATTCTTTCAGAAGATTGAGATTTCTTTTTTTCTTTGGGAGTAACATTCCCACTCATGCTGCGTCTGAGTGTATTCTCCCCCTCAATCCTTGCTTTTGGTGTAGAAGTTGTACTTAATCCCATTTTGCCAATGTTCGCTGCATTAATAACACTTTTAAGGTTCATCTTCATCCTGTTTCCTCTGTCTAAGAAAATTCCAAAATCTCTAAAAATTCTTGTTAGCAGCATGCCATACAGATAAGCATTAAAGTCCTTCTTCGTCTTCATCATGTACCTCAGAATCAGGTGTGGAAGATTGATAGCCTTATGGTTGAGAAGATAGAACAGGCATTGCTCATCAATCATTGTCACAACGTTCCTTAATCCTGTTCTTAGTAGAATGCAGTAAAAAAGTATGTTGTGTAGAACCCTAGCCTTCGGAACAAGGTTCGACGCCTTCTTGTCCTTTGAGTAACTACACCCATAAAGTTGCCGATTTACTAGTGCCTTCTCTAGATGATTTTGAGTCATCCATCTAAGGTTGTAAGACAATTTTTCTCTAACACACAGACATCAACTAACCTTCTCGATTAGCTGCAGTGTCACGATAACTGATAGTCTAAAAAAAAGTTTTTCCATTCGACTGCCTTAACGTTGGATTCAATTTCCATCTGACTCTTCTTCAAAGATTCGAAGTCAACATGCTTTCCATAAATCATTGCTTGCTCCATTGTAATCTTTAGATAGTAGGAACTTCTCAAGGTAAAGAGATTAGAATATAAATATGAGAGCGTAACCGAAAGGTCTCAAAGTGAACAGTTATTTTTTGAGAGTTCTGCAAAAATAAATTTCAAAGGATTTCAAGAGTTTTCTAGAGTAGGTGATGTTCTGAACCGACTGAGAGGATTTCCTTTATATTTCCCTCCAAAAATAGTTACCTTCTGTAACTTGTAGTTACTAGCTTTTGAAAAGTTAAAACTTTTTATCTTCCTTTTGTAAGAATTGTCTGGGTCATGATGTGTCAGACGATTGGTCTCTGAAGACTACCATATTCAAGTTTCGTCTAATTTCTTTGAATCTTTCTTCGTTCAAAGGCTTAGTAAAGATATCTGCCCATTGATGACTAGTCTCAACAAACTGAAGATTGACGATTCCTCTCTGTATATAGTCTCGTAGAAAATGATGTCTAACTTCGATATGCTTCACCCTTGAGTGTTGTATTGGATTCTTTGATAGGTTGATAGCACTTGTGTTGTCACAGAAGATCGAAATTTGCTCTTCTTTTACTGAATAATCTTCTAACTGATACTTAATCCATAATGTCTATGAACAACAACCTGCAGCAGACATATATTCAGCTTCTGCAATAGACAGTGCAATTGAGCTTTGCCTCTTAGTAGACTATGAAACTAGATTATAGCCCAGAAAGTGACAGCCTCCACTTATACTTTTCCTATCAATTCTGTCCCAATGATTTTGCCCTGCTAGTTTTCTCTAAAAGTTACTGATCCTCCCTTCTTATCTTGAAAATCTAGGAACATAGACCTTCTTCCCGTCATATGTCGCGAGCATCCACTGTCCAAATACCATTTGTGCTTGCTGCTTTTTCCAAGGAAGGAGATCTGCAATAGATATTATGTTCTTTTTAGGTACCTAAATTTTCTTAGGTCCTTGAGGGTTATTCTTATAAACATTCATAGAATGATAAAACGAGGATTGATGAAATTTCTTTCTATAAGGGACAATCTTCTTTTTGTAACCAGTATCATTCCTAATAAACCCTAGACCACTCCTATCATTAGGGTGTTGATAGTTACTGATCATATAATTCATTCTTTTTGTACTTTCAGTAAAGGTTGATAAATCTACTGATAAAGAGTCAATCCTTTGTTTTAACTGACTAATTTCCTCAGATCTATTAATAGAAACCTTTTTCATAACGTCTACTTGTTTCTTAAGACAGACATTTTCTTTTTCCAACACTTCCGTATTTCTCAAGTTTTCGACATACTTTCTTTTTAGAGATTTATACTGTTTCAGTATATTATATGAATCTTCTAATAATTCTAAATATACATCTTGAAGTTCATTAATGTTAGAAGTTACCTCCTTTTCACCTTCTTCTTTAGCTACCAAGCATATATTTACTTGT
>JANQBM010316919.1:0-20353 GCA_025594535.1 Erythroxylum domingense
AAGATATATTAAAGTTTTTGTATTCACGAAAAGAATACACAATTCAACCCCCCTTCTTGTGTATCTCGTATATTGTATGTGAATTCTATATTAACGTGTGATTTACTTCACTAATAGTAACAGACATAAATATGCTTTAAGCAGGAATAGAAAGTTGAATTCTTAGCCAAATATATCATATTTTAATTGTCATATTGTGCCACATATTTCTTTTGTTTATAGTCTAATTTAATGATAAAAATTTTCATCTATGACATCTCTTTACATGCTTTTGTAGCTATAATGTATTCAACCTCTGTGGTAAAAAATGCCACACTCATTTGGAGGTTAATTACTAAGATACAACTCCCTTTGTAAAAGTAGTCAAATATCCTAAAGATGACTTTCTCAAATTGATATTCTTGGCCATATTAGTGTCTGTATACCCTTCTAACACATATTTTCCATTACCAAATCATAAGCACACTTTAGATGTTCTTTAAAGGTATCAAAGTATCCATTTTACAATAGCCTAGTGTTCTTTACTGGGATTGTAAAAATTGACTCACAATGTTGACTATGTGATTGATGTCAGGCCTAGTGCATACTATAGTACACATGAGACTACTAACCATAAATGAATATGGGACCTTTTTCATCTTTTTTTTTCTTTATCATTTGTTTGACTTTGATTCTTACTTAATTTAAAATGTAAAAATGTTCAATAAGTGGAACACTAACTAGCTTGGCCTTGTTTATGTTGAATCTTTTAAGGACTTTCTCAATGTATCATTTTTTACGTAGCCATAATAATTTCTTAGAGAGATCTCGAGTAATATGCATTTTAAGGATTTGTTTTGCTAGTCCTAAGTCCTTTATGGAGAAGGATTTGTGTAACACCTTCTTAAGGGTAACAATTTCCTTCTTATTGTGTCTAATAATTAACATATCATCAACATAAAGTAAAAGTATGATAAATCACTTCCAACTTATCTGTTTGTAAAGACGCAATAGTTAATGTGAACCTTATTGAAGTAGTGTTAATCTATGAAATAGTCAAATTTCTTATATCATTGTCTAAGTGCTTGTTTTAAGCCATAAATGCTCTTTTTGAGTTGACTTATTATTCTTTACCTGAAACCATAAAACCCTCAGGTTTGTGTCTCTCTCTAGGTCTTAATATAGGAATTTCATCTTGACATCGAGCTATTAAATCTCTAAATCTAAGCTGGTGGCTATACCTAAAACTACTCGAATATATGACATTTCAACCCTTTGATAATTATCTTGATCTTACATTTCTCTTTAGCTTTGAGCTTATTGACCCATTTGTTTTTCAAGTTTTGTCTCCCTTTGGGTAGCTCCACGAAATCATAAGTATGGTTCTTATACAAGAATTATAACTCCTTTTGTATGAATTTCGTGCATTATTTTTTGTTAACATCAACCATTGCCTCTTCATAACTTTGAGGCTCCCCCTTAGTGGTGAGTGTATACTCATTTGGAGGATACCTGGTAGATAGTCACCTCTCTTGACTTGATCTCTATAGTTGTAATTGTTCCAGAGGTTGTGGCTCAATAAGTTTGACTAGCTCTCCATTACTAGTTCCTATTGACTCCTTTATTAATGACTCCTTAGTTAAAGGCATATTATGATCAGACACATCAATAGTTGTTCTTAGATCATCACGTACTATAAGAAATGGCTCATTGTTGTTGACCCTAGGCTTGTATTTCTTTAGCTACTTAAAATCCTTGATTGTTTAATCCTCGAAGAGCATAACATCTCTTCTTTTGACAATCTTTTTATTTACTACGTCTCATAAGACACGCAACAAGGTGAGGTAGATAAACTGCTTCGACTTGGATTTGAGTTTGAATTATTCATCCTTAGGAATATGGATGAATGCTTGATAAATAAAAAATTTGAAGTGGTTATATAAGAACTTCTTTCCTGTTCATACTTCCTCTAGGATATCTCCATCCAAAGGACTAGAAGGAGATGATTGATGGTGATAAAAATTGTCTTCATTGCTTCCCCCTGATATTACTTAGAGATTTTGGAATGAGATAGCATACATAATACCATTTCTTTGATGGTACAATTCATTCTCTTGATTATACCATTCAACTGTGGTGTCTTCTCAAGCTTGATACCATATATCTTACAATATTCCACAAAAATCTACACCGTTATCAGCTCAGACACACTTTATCTTTCTACTAGTCTCTCATACCACCTTGGCATGGAACTCTTTGAATGAATCAAGTACTTCGTCTTTATTTTTTTAACAAAGATACCCAAGAATTATAGCAAGCACTTTAAAAAAGATCTTTTAGTTTAGTGAGAGTCAATGCTCTTACTTCTCACTATATTAAACTGCTTGTTTCCTTTCATTTCCTACTTGGTTCAATTATTCTGAACTGAAGTAACTCCTTTCATTTCTTTTCCTAGCAATCCATTCTTTCCTTTAACTTTCCCACTTCCCTTTTCTTTAATGATTTTCTTTTATTCTCTCTTACCCCTAATCTTAACTTTGCCATTATTTTTCCTGCCCTGCCGTACTTTCAAATGGTTGAAAAAGGAAAGGAAACTCTTGACAATGATCAAAGCTTAAATTCACCTTTAGAAGTACCAACTAGACTGGTTTGGAATAAGGTTGGTGGTGACCCTGTTAGCCTTATTAAACTACACTACATACTGTAGAATGAAGAAGGGAAACTAGTGTCACCCCCTGCGAAGATTCTTCATATAAGGGCTATGAAATGGAAAGCCTCTCTGGTGGGTTACTTTATTGATAAAAGACCTACAGTCCCTTTGGCGTGACATTGACCTGTTAGAATTTTGAAGCAGATGGGTATGTCAACACTTTGATAAGTAAGGATGACTTCTTTCTATTCAGGTTCACATTTGAGCAAGTTATCTAAAGGATTATTGATTTAGGGCCTTGGAATATCCAAGTAAAACCAATGCTAGTTTAGAGATGGACTTTATGAGTGTCTTTAGATAGGGATAAGTTGAACTACATTCATCTTTGGGTGAATTCCTATAAGGTTTCCCTTAGAGTACTAGTCAATTAAGGATCTAAGCTACTTTTCTAGCCCCCTTAGAAAGCCAATCAATGTAAATAGGATTGGTTTTATATATGTATATATTGAGAACTCCCTAGCAAACAATTTGCCTTACTTTATAGAACTGATGAGACTTTCTAAGGAAGGAGGCCTGATTAATGACGTCATTAGGGTTACATACGACTGGAAGCCTTTAACAAAAGGGATGGTGAGAATCTAGAAATTAAAATCTAATGTTGGAAAGCATAATTAACAACAGGAAGAGGGAGATAGGCTAAAAATTACAAATGAAACTGATCCTAGGAAATAACAAAGTAAACTGCCATCTTCACCCATATAGGCTGCTATGGAAACTGAAGCTACAAGGGAGATTAATCTTAGGGAACACTAATAAGAGAAACTACCTACACACATATAAACACAATGGAAGTTAAAAAGACATATGAAAACTAATAGTAAGGTAAATCAACAGATGTTGGAGGCTACAGGTAAAGACAATGGATTATCTATAAATCCTGAGATGAAGTGTCTTACAGAAACTACAGGTGATGATAATGAACTACCAAAAAAGCTTGATACGACTAGCCTTCTCACTCTAAAGGTGTGGGACTCCCTGACTTGTAGTAGTAAACTTGAACTAATAAAAAACTAGGCAAAAAACCAAAAGAAAGAAGCCTAATCTTTCTCCCTCGTAATGGTGATACTAGCTTAAAATGTAAGAGGGATCAATTCCCCTAATAAACAAATGAATTTCAATGATTTTCTGAAACTAAAGAAGTCTAGTTTTGTTGTTTTAAGTGAAACCAAAATAAACCAGGAGGCCTTATATAGGGGGCTTTGGTTTTTAGACAAGCAATATATACACAAACAAACATAAACACGACGTACCCAATTGTACAAGGCTTCCCTGCTTTGCGAGGGTCGAGAGAGAGTCATCAATGTACTCAACCTTCCCTTTGCATTTTTTTACAAAGAGGCTATTTTTGCAACTCGAACCTGTTACTTTCTGGTCATAAAAGAGTAACCTTTACTAGGCACATTTAAATGGTAGAAATATAGTTTCCTTACATCCTGAAGTGTGGTAACTAAGGAATTGGTCCTTATCTGAACAATTCTTGCGTTGTGAGTTGATCCTAAGATCATTACAGAAACCAATCTCCATCACAGTCATATAACGCTACTAACTAGGAGTTTTAAAAGGACAAACTATTGAAAGACTTGGAAGCAATGAGATCCTTCTCACAAGAACCTTAGATTTTGTTAGGTGATTACAACTGTATTCTCAAGCCTAATGAGGCTTAAGGAAATATGAGGCTTATGCATCCTAGATATCAAGATCTAGGCCATTTAACTGGAGCTTTTGGACTAGTTTACTGTACATAGGTCATCACTTTACATGGTTTGAAAAATAATGAACTTATTTTATCCAAAAGAAGCTAGATAAGTATTTCATTAATTCTGATTGGATCAACTTATTCCCTGGCAGTTTAAAAAATTTTACTAACCCTTTTTTCAGATCATTCCCCTATAAAGGTTGATATAGGGGATGTAAAAAGTAAAAGAAAACCTCCTTTTAAATTATTCAATTCCCTACTTAATTACCTTGGATTCAACTTACTAGTAATGAAAGGAATGGTACAAGTGTCTCAAGCTAATAGATATATAAATTAGTATAGAAGCTAATAATTTTTAGAAGGGAACTTGTTAATATGAAAAGAATGAAGTTGATAATATGAAGATAGATTTAAGGAAGGCCTTTGAAAGCCTTAATAAATGCCAAAAGGATATGGCCAATGATCCCTTAAACAATTCCCTCAAGGCCGTGGAAATATTAGAGCTAAAGAAATATTTGATTGTTGCTAATAGATACAACTCTTAACTCGAGTAGAAATATAGAATTCAATGGCTTATAGGGGGAGATTGAAACTCAAAATTCTTATTTTATAGTGTCTAGGGTAAAGAAACATAAATAAAATTATCTCTCTTATAGACTCAAAGGGGAATGAAGTAAAAGATGAATAACTTTTTATAAGATTAACTCATGATTATTTTGAAAACTATTAGGAACTAGCAGAAGATTATAAGACTTGTTTCATTATATTCTCATTGCCTTAATTAGAAGGTTTAGTGCAATCGCATCACCACAATGATCTTACTAAAGAGGAAAAAACAAAAGAAATCAAGCCCACTTTATTCTTATTCCACCTTGATAAAGCACCTGGTACTGATGGCTTCAAACCATATTCTTCTAAGCCTTCTGGAATATCATTGGACCAAAGATCATTGATAAAATTTTGGAACTTTTTCAAGAGGATGCTCATTGAGTTGAATAACACTTACTTTTGCCTTATTCTAAAGCTCCATAATCCCTTATCCTTGAATGAATACAGGCCTATAGCGTGCTGCAATGTTTTATACATGGTTATTTAAAAAATTTTCGCTAATAAGATTAAGAAACCATTAGACAAATCATTAATGTAGGACAAGGTGCTTACATATGGGGAAAATCCATTAGTAACAACATTTTTATAGCTTAAGAGATTTGTAGAGGATACAAATCCTATAAGTCCCACAAAAATTATGACTTACAAGTTAATTTCACTAAAGGAAATTGATTATGTGTGTTGGGAAATTATCAAATCTTCACTAATAACTGTATGATACCCAAGTAAGTTTGTGAATTAGATCATGTCTTATGTAACCTCTAAGTTTTAATCTATTATGGTGAATGGAGAGCCCACTAGAAGCTTCAAATATGCATAAAGAATTAGGCAAGATGATCCCTTATCACCCTACCTGTTTGAATCTCTATAGAAGTGATCTCAAGGATTACAACACTTAAAATTAGTAGGAATCCCTCCTCTAAATATCATAATAGATATGGCAAACTTAAGCTCTCACACTTATCTGATGATGATCTTCTCATGTTATGTAGAGCTGATCAAACTTCTATTACAACTTTAATGGATTCATTAGATGTTTTTAAAAACTTCTCTAGCCTTAATTTCAATGCAAGAAAGAGTTCTTGATGTTCTCTACTTAATGCTCCCTAAGCTTAATTGAATTTGTTAACTTTATAGAATTGAGAATCACAAAACCTCCTTTTATATAATTATGAGTGCCTATCTCTAAAAAAAATTGAAATCAAGTTTAGGTAGTTCTCTAACTAACTCCATTCCAAAAAGATTACAAGCGTAGTGCAATAAAGCTTTATCATATAGAGGAAGACTTCAACTAGGCATATCTATTCTATGTAGCTTATACACATACTAGATCCAACATCTAACTATTCCCAAAGGAGTTATGGAGATTGATAAGCTTATTCAAAACTTCACAAGGAATGTAGTTAGCTCCTAAAAAAGAACTACATGCATCAAATGGTCCTTAATATGCAAACCTAAACAACTAGGTTGAATAGCTATCACTTTTGTAACGAAAATGAGTAAAGTAATACTAACTAAAAGATTGTGTAAGCTACTTGTAGATAAAGAAAATAAGTGGGTTGAATGGATTCACAGTTACTATCTAAAAAGGAAAAGCATTTGGGCAGTTTTAGTAAGTGAAGTATATTCCTGGACTTTGCTAGAAATACTACATTTGAGAGACTCAATTTAACCAACTATCCTTCAAAATATTGGAAGTGGCAAGTTAACATACCTATGGTATGATAACTAACATGGCTTAGGTTTATTACACAAAACTAAAGAAGTTAGCAACCACAAACCATTAATCCCCTCCAATTCTAAGGTTTAAACTTTGATATTAAAAAGCACCTAGTCTTGCCCTTATTCTTTAAGAATATGTAACCTTATCACTGCCAATTGGCCTTCCTACCTCCTTAATTAATTAAAGGATGACAACATTATCTAGAAATTTGTTAAGTCTAACATATTCTTCATTGCCTCTTGCAAGATAATCTTTTTAGAGCCTGCAAATCCTTTTTCTTGGCACAAACTAATATATGACTCACATATTGTCCCCTCCTATTTATTCATATTATGGCTAGCATCTTAGGGAAAGCTAAAGATAAAGGATAAGCTGAAGTTCTAGTTAAATGATAATAGTTGTGTATTATGCCAAGGGGAGCAGGAAAATCTAAATTGTCTATTCTTTAATTGTGTCTTCTCTATCATAATTTGGAAACTCATCCTTTTGTATATTCAACATACTCACTTCAGTTATAGGCTAGATAAACATACTCAATTGGGTCACTAAGCTTAAGATGAAACACGAAGGAGATTTCAAGCTCTTTCAAATGGTTTTAGACTCTGGGGTTTATTTCATTTGACAAGAAAGAAATTCAAGAATTTTGCAATAGAAATTCTTACACTGTTGAGGAGATTACTAGAATAATACTACTCAAGATTAGAATATATTTGATTATTAATGAAAAAAGCTAAACCTATCCCTTGAAGTGAAAGATAAACTATTAATCAACTATGAAACAATATAGAATTGCCTATTTTTATGGCTTATTTTATCATTAAATCAAGTATGTAACATTGTGGAACCATTAGAGAGCTAACCTCTCTTTTTTTCATGTATATCCTATCATTTTGTATTAATATAACTCTTTTTAACTTCCAGAAAAAGGACACTCAAATCTTTCTCGAGTGGTCACCAATGAAAGTAAGGATATAATGGACATTATAATTATTGAGCAGGCATTAGTATGCACCATCAAGAACTCATTTTCTCCTATATGGCTAACTAGTTTTACAAAATGAAACTCTATATTGTTCGTTAGCTAAATAATGAGTACAAGGCTTAAGTGTTTTACCTTTAACCTTATGAAGAATTTCTTTAAAAGTAAAAACTTATAATCCTTTCTCACTCATGTTCCCTAATCTTTTGCGCCATAACTTCAAGCATAAGCTATCGGGGGCAATACTAGCTTCTTTTTTCAATAACTTAGCTTATGTAAAATACAATGATCCCTCTTTTCTTCTCTTAATGATGAAACTTCCATTTCTTAAGAGTTTCCATCTTCCCATACTAAAATAATTTACATAGCCACCATAATTGAGCTTTTTAGCAGACATAAGATTGAGATGCATATCTCTAATACATGTCTAACATCCTTCAATATGAGCTCAGATCTTATATTGATCATCTTAGTAATGTTGCATAACCCACTGATCTTACTAGTCACTTGATTTCCCATTTTTCTGACACTAAAGTCACCATATTGGTATGTTGAGAAGAAAGTCTTAATATAGGTGACATAGAAAAAGGTTCCTAAGATAATTATATTCTCCAATAGGGAAGATATCATTGTGATCTTCTTACAATAAAAATTTTGCTCTTCTTTTCCTTCTTTTTAGGTCTATCTAGTTTGGCTTGATAATCCCATTCTTTTGGTCTCTATTGAGATTTTGACATTCAAACTTCTTCTGACTAAACTTGCTATATTAGTAACACTTTTGAGTATGATTTAAATAACCCTCTAGATTTATCTTAACCTTCACTTTTACTCCTTCCATAAATGTCAATTCTTCCTCTATTTTTAATAATGTTGGCCTTATATTATGTGGATGTACCATGTTTCTTTTCCTGGCTTCCTTGTCCAATAGGTTGTCAAACGCGATGTCCATGGTGAGATTTCCTTCTAGGGTTAAGTTGCTAATTGTGATAATGATAGTATCTAAACTCTCAAATAGGGAGCTAAGAAGTAATAAGGCTTGCAATTCATCATCAATATTTATAAGTTAATTTACAAACCCTTTGAATTTATTTAAATGTTCAATATACTACAGTTGTCGTTATACTCTAACTTAACTAGTCGTCTTACCAAGTAGGCCTTTTTCTAAGGTATCTTCTTTCGAATCATAGACTTTATTTTTGTATGTAATTCATATGCATTGGTTTAGGTTGACACATGTTCAAACAAGCTGTGATAGATGAACTTTTAGATAACAGCCACCACCTTTTTTATTAAAGAGCTCCTTTTCTTTATCGGTCTTTTCCTCCAGTTTCTAGATGTACGTAATTAACTTGTTCAAATCTTTGTAATATAGATGATCCCCCATCATCAGAGTCTAATAGGAGTAATTCTCTATGGTAAATCTAAACATGTCATGAGTGATAATACCCTACATCTTAAACCATACAAAGAGAATGATGGTTTTACAAACCTTGCTCTGATATCATTATTGGAAAAAGATGAGTTAATAATGTGGAAGCTCTTTTCCCTCTTTGTGCATTTTAAAATGAGAAAAATAAAATAAATAAATTAGGTAGAGAAGACACCCAATTTTTTATATGAAAGCCCTTTAACATGTAAGGGAAAACAATAGGAATATAGGTTCGAGAAATCCTTCCACTATAAATAGTATTATTATAATAATGTCTTCTTTAGTTAGACTAGAAGATAAAACTCATAACTTCTCACCATATTTGATGGATTACAACATTTAAATTTTATTGACCAGTTAGTGGTGGATCACTCTAGCTTGAGAATTTAGAAATTATCTGAAGCTCCTTCATTTTAAAATGATACCCTCTCTCTCTCTATTGAAGAGGAAATTTCAATTATGTTATGGATACAAATCACTCTTAGAGGTCCTCTATTTATAGATAGCTAAATGAATATGCTTGAAGGTGATAAAAATTCATCTCCTAACTACTCTACTTAATTATAGAAAATTCTAGAATTATAAAGAGATGGTGCTTATTAAAAATTCATCTCCTAACTAGTCTAATTAAATTCAAAAAATTCTAGAATTAGAGAGAGATGGTACTTATTAAAACTTGTGGTGCTCCACTAATTATAAAGGGACCCCAACATTCTCAACACTTGAATGATGCAACATTATTAATTGTGTTTAACAATGCTAAACCCAATAGTTGGCCTCATACATTTGATGATCTAAAACAAGAAATGCAAATTTTATTTGCATCATTGCTTATAAAGGTCTAACCAAAAAGAATCAAAAGAAAATGAAATGTAATATCCTGTTTTCCATACTAACGGTTAGAGTCCTAGGCTATCGAGATACATGAGGAATAGCATTAAGAAAATTATGAGGTGCATTGCATTCATATGCATATCATGAGCATACACACGAATTTTGATTTTTGTACACATTGCAAATACTGTATATGCACTCAATTGATATATTCCAGGATATGAAAGATTTCAAATGGTTATGATGTGAATTGTGAATTATTATGTCTTGATTTTTGGTCTGATGGTTTTAATTTAGAATTTTATTGTTAAAATTGGGAGATTTATGAAATTATGTGTATTTTTGGACTAGAAAAATGCCAAGTGGCAAGACAAATTGATTCATGGTAGTAGAAATAATTGACACATGGTAGCAAAAATGAGTGATACATGGCTTCAGGATTTATTGATAAGTGGCACAAAAAATTAGGTGACAATTAGTTCCCACAAGAAGGTGACATATGGCAAGTGACAAGTGTCATAACACTTGCCACTCACCACACTCACCACTCACGACATAAACCCATTGAAAGACTATCTTTCATTGTCTTTCATTTTATTACTACATGCTCTCATTTCCTTCTTATTCTCTCAAACTTCAACACTCTCATCTTCTTCATTTTCTCTCTTCTTCACTCACGAAACTCAGTCTCACCCCACAACCTTAATTTTTTGCCACCATCTTTCACCTTATCACTAGAAAAACTAGTTGTCTTCTTCATCTTGTTACTAAAAACCTAGCCTATTCTACCTTGAAAGATGATGATCGTGTAAGTGGAGAAGCTAGGGTTTCTTAGTGATTTGAAGAGGCTTTAAAGTTAAACAAGTAAGATCTTTATCTTTATGGTTTGATTTAATAGAAGCATTTATGATGATCATTAGGGATGATTGATAGTGAAAATGGTGTTGATGATGAGTGCTGGAAAAATGAATGAATGGATATAAATATGTTCTATTTTTGGATGTATGAAAACGTTGATCATTAATTGTTATAGAAATGAATTAGATTGAGTTTTGAAGCTAAAGAAAAGGCTATTGTAGTGTTCTTGAAATAAGAAGAACTAGGATTTATGTATGATAGTGAATGATGGTGATCATGTTTTATTTTCGTATAAATGATAAATGTTAGGTTATGATTTGTTTTATGAATGTTTTTGAGTTGGAATAGAGATGATTTTGATGAGGAAATGAAGTAGAAATGATGAATTACGTACAAGATTTGTTAGATGTAACATGTAGGAGTTAAAAATTTGGATCATGGAAGAAGTTGGCTGGAGTTTTCAGATATAATAACCCACGATTGTGGAGAAATGCAAGGAAGGTGAAAACATGTTCAGATGACACATCCCACAATCATGGAAAAGGCCTTAAACATAAATTCTTCTCTTAATTTTGATGTTTGAATCAACCAATGATAAGATACTTTCCTATGGTGTATTTAGACTTAATTAAGGCTTGAAATGAAACTAGTTTGATGCTTGAATAAGTTGATAAAGTGTGTGATATGTTAGGTTGTTAATTGAGGTTATAACTAAGAAATGGATGGTTGATAACAATGTACCGAAATCTAGACAATTTAGAGTCATTATAGGAATGAAGTGTTCTTAGGAATGCTAATGTGATCTAAAGGCGATGAATGATGTGAATTAGGTATGAATGAATGAGAATTTGGGTATTATGTGATCATATAATGCTAGAATAACATTGGTGACTGATTGATTGATGATATTAGAATGATCAAAACATATACAAGCTATAATGGTTCAAATAATCAGGACTTATGATTAAGGATATATATATTGAGCATGCATTGTACGTAATACATACATACATACATACATACATATATATATATATATATATATGTATATATGTATGTATGTATGTATGTATGTTTGAATACTTATGTGATTGAACTACTTAGTAATATGTACAAATATGTGTATTGTTTGATTTAGACGCACAAGTCGAACGACAACATCCAGACATTGTTAGTTCATCGAGGCAATAGTTATCTGGAGCTTACTGTGAGTAACCTAGATGTTTCTTACCATGATTAATTGTATTTGTTTAAATTTCAATTATTGAACTGATAATTATGTGAATGTGATAATTCTAGACATTGATGATCCGAGGAGTTTGATAATTGAGATTGCATTGGAAGTGTTCATAATTGAATGTGAATCAGGAAAATATGTGTTCTTAACAAAAATGTTGAATGTTGGACTTAGGTTTGATGAATGAAAGTGATTGATTGCAAAAAATGTTAATTGATGCATCTCATTACATGATATGCATGATTAGATAATGGAAGTTGTGATCAGAGTGGCCAATGAAAAAGAGATTAAAGCTAAAAAAAGTGTATAAAGAGCCACAGGCTCAGTATTAAAATAAGCCCGGTATTCATAACTATACGAGAAAGTTGTATATAAGCCCGATATCTACAATGGATACAAGACAGTAAAAAAGGCTCTCGGTCACAACAAAGTAATAATGAAAGTGGAGTCACATGAGCATTTGCATATATGATTTGATGTGTATTAATTGAATGAATTATTTAGTCTATTTTGTAAAGGAAAAGTGAAATAGTGTACATAAATTGTATTTGTTGAAGCATGATCAAAATGTGAAATGATATGCAATATTTGATTGTATGATTTGTTTATGAATTGAAAGGTGAATTGTTCTTGTGATTTGAAATTAGTGAACCATCCTATTTAGTATATGTTGATGTGATTCGTTTGTAAATTAAATGGTGAATTGTCTTTATGGTTTGATATAAGTGAGCACATTGATGATAGTTCACTCACTGAGTTCGCAAAACTCATCAAAATTGCAACATTGATTTTCAGGAATGAGAGAAGAGACCTAGCTATTAAGACACTCTAGAAGAAGTCTAGTACTGCATTTTTAGACTCAAGGAATGGCTCAAAGGTCAGTGAGCTAATACTGATAAGTTAGATGGAATGTTTTTGTATAGTCCTCATTACATGTATATCATGTTGCAAAGAACAGTAAATCGTCTTTTGTTTTTTGATATTGTATATGTGGATTATGTAATGAAAAGCTAGAATGTAAATTATGTTTTATCAATGGAATATGGAGTTTAATCTTGGAATATTTGTGTAATATATGTATGATTCCATATTAAGTGAATATGACTACTCTAACGTGCTGCTTTCATAGGGTATATGCCCGAATGTCCGTCAGATGTTCAGGTGTATGCCCCTATAGAGCGGGGTGTTACAAGTTTTGGTATTAGAGCATAGTTTGGCATCCATAGGTACATATTTAGACATATAGACATGATATATAGTAAGAGATTCGTATAATAATCAAGATTATTGTTTATTATAGGTCATCCACTATAGGTGATCAAATTGGAGAATCAGTTGACCTAGAGTTTGTAGGAGCTAATAAAAAGTACCTCAATCTGATCAAATGCCTCCAAGAATCCTTGCAGGAGAGAAAGGAGATACGATAAACTCATAAAGAAGGGGGATATAGACATCTACAAAAGTAAAAACCCTACTAAAATAGAAGGATGGTTAAAGAGAATAGAAAGAATCTTTGATTAGATGGACTGTGAGTCAGACGAGAACTTTGGCTACGTGGTCTCATTAGTATAAGGTCCATCTTATCAGTGGTGGAAGACTGTTCTAGGAAGTACCACTAGACCTTGTAGATTAATGTGGAAAGACTTTCTGAAAGTCTTCATAGGATTGAATCTCATTGAACTAATGGTAGAATTAAGAGGAGAATTGCATGCAAAGATCTACCTGCATAGGGAGATGAAAGGGTTCCTAGATCTGAAGCAAGGAAGTCTCACCGTAGCTCAAATCAAGATACAGTTTAATGAGTTAATGGGATATGCTACTGCATTGATTCCAACTAAAGGGGACAAGTGTAGACGGTTTAAAGATGGATTGAATATGGAGATTAGGACGAGGTTAGCTATCACTAATTTGGGTAGTTTTACGGAACTACAAGCTACCTTGATCTGAATAGAACAATTGTTGAAAGATGGACAAGGAGAATATAGACAGGAGTTTAAAATGAAGAGACCTAGTGAGTCTCAAGTCGATTCTGGTAAAAGGTTCAGTAAATGCCAGAATAGATCATTTCGACCACCGACTAGATCGAGACAATCAAAATTCAGACCGAGAGGCAGTTTTGTACAGACTAGTAATGGAAAAGGTCCAGTATCTATGCAGATGCAACATATGCCTAACTTTGAACATTATGGGAAGAAGTATGATGGAGAATGATGAAAGTTATCGAGAGCTTGCCTTCGTTGTGGCTTCTTTTGAACATCAAATTAGAGACTATCTCGTAGTTTTCAGAGCACAGTTTGGAGTGAGAGGAGGAACAGTGACTGAAATGATTGTGTAATAAAGCAGAGCTAGTGGATTTGGATAGAGAGGCGGAGGTAAAGGCAGAGTGAGTTCAGTAAGTCCTACTGTCAGGACTAAGGTACTAAGTAATCAGCCGTAGTCTCAGGCTAGAATATATGACATCACCAGACAAGAGGCTCAGAACTCCCCAGATGTTGTAGCAGGTGATTTAAATGTCTTTCAATTTGAAGCATTTACATTGCTAGATCCAGGATTTATGCATTCATTTATAGCACCGCATCTGGCATCTAAACTGCATTATGAGAGAGAAATATTGAATTGTAATTTAGCAATGCACCAGTAGGTAGTACTAAAGTAATTGGTGAAGTTTGTAAATGGTGCATGATTTAGGTTGATCGGGCAGAATTGAAAGCCAATCTAATAGTATTACAGTTGAAAGAGATAGACCTTATCTTAGGATTGGCTTACTACTCATAGGGCTATAATGAACTACTACACTAAAGAGGTGATTCTTGAATCTCCTAATCAGCTGAGAGAAATTTTTCGAGGTGTTAGTCAAGCAGTGCCGGCCATATTGATATCATCAATGAGTGCTGTAAGATTGATTTGAGGAGGATGTGAGGCTTATTTAGCGTATATAGTTGATACCCGTACTGAGCAGGCAGTGCAAGATATTCATGTTGTTAGGGATTTCTTGGATGTGTTTCCCGCTGAATTATCTAGTTTACCCCCAAATAGGGAGACAGATTTTGCTATTGACCTTGTTCCAAGTACTGCTCCTATATTTATTCCTCCATATAGGATAGTACATGTGAAACTTAAGAAACTTAAGGCTCAGTTATTGGATAAGGGTTTTATCAAACTCACTATGTCACCTTGGGGAGCCCCAATCTTATTTGTGAAGAAGAAAGATGGGACTTTAAGGTTGTGTATTGACTATAGGTGGTTGAATCGAGTGACAGTGAAGAATAAATATCCGTTACCAAGGATTGATGACTTACTTGATCAGTTATAGGGAGCTCAAGTGTTCACTAAGTTAGGTTTGAGATCATGGTACTATCAGTTAAAGATAGCTAAAGATGATGTACCTAAAAGTGCATTCAGAACTAGATATGAGCACTTTGAGTTTATGGTGATGTCTTTTAGGTTAACTAATGCCCCAGTAGCTTTTATAGTATTGATGAATAAGGTATTTCAACCTTGTTTAGATCACTTTGTCATTATGTTCATTAATAATATTTTAGTCTATTCGAAGAGTAAAGAGGAAATTTCAAACACTTGAGGTTAGTCCTACAAATAATACCTCAAGTCTTACAAATAATGAGAGAGAAGCAATTGTATGCCAAGTTTTGTAAGTGTGAATTTTGGCTTAATTAAGTAGTATTCTTAGGTCGTATAGTATTTGGACAGGGCATACAAATTGATCCAAAGAAAGTAGAAGCAGTGATGAAATGGGAAGCTTTAAGAAATGTGTCTGAGATCTGGAGTTTTCTTAGATTAGTTGGATACTACATGAGATTTGTTGAGGGGTTTTCTTTAATCTCAACCCCTTTGATAAAACTTACGAGGAAGAATATACCATTCAGATGGAATGATGAATGCCAAAAGAGTTTTGAGGAACTAAAGCATCAGTTAACTACGACGCCAGTATTAGCTATTCCATCTGGATCTAGAGGTTATTTTTTATATAGTGATGCATCACACCAGAGGTTAGGATGTGCTCTAATTTAGCATGGAAAAGTGATTGAATATGCATCGAGACAGTTAAGGTCTCATGAGTTTAACTATCCGGTTCATGATCTAAAACTTGTTGCAGTGGTATTTGCTTTAAAAATTTAGAGACATTATTTGTATAGAGACACATTTAAGATATTCACTAATCATAAAAGTTTGAGGTATTTATTGAGTCAGAAGGAGTTAAATATGAGACAGAGACGATGGATCGAACTGCTGAAAGATTATAATTGTACTATTGAATATCATCCTGGTAAGGCTAACATTGTAACTGATGCATTAGGCAAAAAATCAGATAGTAATATAGCTCAAATACAGTGATCGAGATTTTCAAACCTAGTACAGTTGAGAGCATTGAATGTTGAATTAAATTTGGGGGGAAATGAGGCATTGTTGGCTACATTAAAGCTTAGATCGATGTTATATGATAGGATTAGAAAGACTCAAAGCAAGGATCCTGAATTAGAGAAGCTTATTGAGAAGTTGAAAATGAATCCAAATTTTGAGTTTGAATTGAGAAATGACACCTTGTGGTTGAAACAGAGATTGTGTGTACCCGATATGGATGTATTAAGAAAAGAGATTATGTAGGAAGCATATATAGCAGCTTATGCTATGCATCCTGGTACTACTAAGATGTATAATACGATAAAACAACATTTCTGGTAGCCAGGGATGAAGAAACAAATGGCTAAATATGTGGCTAAATGTTTGACTTGCCAACAGATTAAAGTAGAGCATCAGGCTCCAGTTGGGAAGTTACAGTCATTGCCTATTTCAGAGTAAAAATAGGAGGGAATTACTATAGATTTCATTATAGGTTTGTCGACAACTCTGAGGCAATATGATGCAATATGGGTCATTGTTGACTGATTGACAAAGTTAGCACATTTCTTACCAGTGACGAAGAATAATACATTAGATCAGTTAGCTCGGAGGTATGTGAATGAAGTAGTGAGATTACATGAAGTCCCAGTGTCTATAGTATCAGATCGAGATCCTAGATTTACTTTGAGATTTTGGTGAAGTTTACAGATAGCTTTGGGTATGAGGTTGCACTTTAGTACAACATTTCATCCTCAAATAGACAGACAGAGTAAGAGAACAATTAAAACTATTAAGGATATGCTCAGAGCTTGTGTTTTGGAGTTCCAAGGAGCATGAGATCAATATGCAGCTCTGATTGAATTTTCTTATAATAATCATTATCACAGTGGTATTGGAATGGCACCATATGAGGTGTTATATGGTAGAAAGTGTCGTTCACCTTTGTAATGGGATGAAGAGGGTCTAAGGATTGTTGAAGGCCCATAATTGATTTAAGATACTATTGATAAAGTGAAATTGATCCGTAGTAGAATTAAAGTAGCACAAGATAGACAAAAGAGTTATGTGGATCAGAACCGAAAGGATATAGAGTATCAAGTGGGAGATAAACTGTTTTTGAGAGTATCTCCTTGGGGAGGAGTGCTAAGGTTTGGTAAAAAGGGTAAGCTAATCCCTGGATACATTGGTCCATATGATATTATTGAGAGAGTTGGACCATTGTCTTATAAGTTAGCATTACTTGCTGAAATGGCTCAGATACACAATGTGTTTTATGCTAGTATGTTCAGGAGATATCGGTCTAATCCAACATATGTGTTACTGGCTCAGGAGATTGAAATTGCAAGTAATATGAGTTTAATTGAAAAACCAGTTAAGATAATTAGTTATCAGACGAAGCAATTGAGAAAATGAGTGATCCTATTAGTTAAAGTCCTTTGGAGGAATCATTTGAGTGAAGAAGCTAAATGGGAAACGGAGGAGAACATAAGGAACCAATGCCCCAACCTATTTGATCAATCAAGTAAGAATTTTAAAGAAGAAATTTCTTAAGAGGAGAATTGTAATATCCCATTTTCCATACTGAGGGTTAGAGCCCAAGGCTATCGAGATAAATGAGAAATAACATTGAGAAAATTATAAGGTGCATTGCATTCATATGGATATCCTAAGCATACACATGAATTTTATTTTTTTTACACATTGAAAATACTATATATGTACTCAATTGACACATTCTAGGGTATGAAAGATTTTAAATGGTTAAAATGTGAATTTTGAATTATTATGTCTTGATTTTTGCTCTAATGGTTTCAATTATTAATTTGAAATTTTAATGTTAAAATTGGAAGGTTTATAAAATTATCTGTATTTTTGGACTAGAAAGAATGTCAATTGGCAAGACAAATTGATTCGTGGTAGTAGAAATAATTGACACATAGTAGTATAAATGAGTGATACATGGCTTTAGGATTTATTGAAAAGTGGCATAGAAAATTGGGTGAGAATTGGTTTAAAATTAGAAGACAAATAGACTAGTTATTAAAAGACAAATGGGAACCACAAGAAGGTGATAAGTGATAAGTGAAAAGTGTCACAACACTTGCCACTCACCACACTCACCACTCACAACATAAGCCCATTGAAGGAATATCTTTCATTGTCTTTCATTTTGTTACTACATGCTCTCATTTTCTTCTTATTCTCTCAAATTTTAACACTCTCAGCTTCTTCATTTTCTCTCATCTTCACTCACAACACTCACTCTCACCGTATGATCTTGAGTTTTTGCTACCATCTTTCACCTTATCACCATAACAACTAGTCGTCTTCTTCATCTTGCTACTAAAAACCTAGCCTATTATACCTTAAAAGATGATGATCATGTAAGTGGAGAAGCTAGGGTTTCTTAGTGATTTAAAGAGGCTTCAGATTTAAACAAGTAAGTAAGATCTTTATCTTCATGGTTATTTTAATAGAAGCATTTATGATGATCATTAGGGATGATTAATAGTGAAAATGGTGTTGATGATGAGTGTTAGAAAAATTAATGAATGAATGGATATAAATATGTTCAGTTTTTAGATGTATAAAAACGTGGATCATTGATTGTTATAGAAATGAACTATGTTGAGTTTTGAAGCTAAAGAAAAGGCTAATGTAGTATTCTTTAAATGAGAAGAACTAGGATTTATGTATGATAGTGAATGATGGTGATCATGTTTTATTTTCGTATAAATGATAAATGATAAATGATAGGTTATGAGTTGTTTTATGGACGTTTTTTTAATTGGAATGGAGATTATTTTGATGAGGAAATGAAGTAGAAATGATGAAATATGTACAAGATGTGTTAGATGTAACATGTAGGAGCTAAAAATCTAGAAAACATAGAAGAAGTTACTTGGAATTTTCGGATATGATAACCCACGATCATGGAGATTCGGATATGATAACCCACGATTGTGGAAAATGCATTGAAGGTGAAAATATGTTTCAATAACATATCCCACAATCATGGGATGGCCTTCATGATCGTGGGAAACGCATTGAACATGAATTCTTCTATTAATTGTGATGTTTGAATCAACCAATGATAAGATACTTTCCCATGGTGTTAGAAACCTTAGCTAGCACTTGGAGATTTTAATTATACTCTAACTTCCCAAGAAGTTAAAGGTGGTAAGAGGTTTACTGTAACATCCCATCACCGATGGGAAGGTTAGAATAGTAATTTTGAGTGGTCCATGGGCGTTTCAAATTATCTTGACATGTTCATACATACGCATACAAGTGAATAGTGAATTTTGCACATGTAAATGACTATACATGCATTCATGACATTTCCCAGTATTTTTGTTAATAAATGTGATTGTTATGAAAAATGTGATTTGAGTGCTTAAAAAATTTAGTTGGAGAGGGTTACTGAGGTTTGAGAATTTTTAGTGATTTTAAAAAAAATTCTGGAAATTTCGGGCACATTTTTCCAGAAATTTTGGACTAGGAAAAATGCCAAGTGACAGAATAATGGCTTATTGGTAGAAAAAATGACTGTTCAATGGCACTGAAAATTTAGATAAATGATTTCGGAGTTATTGATTTGAGTCATTAAAATTTGGGAGAAAATTAGAGTAGAAATTAAAATCAAATGGACTGGTTTATTAAAAGATCAAGAAGAGGCCTTGAGAGAGTGACATGTGGCAAGTGACAAGTGTCACTTGCCACACCACGTGTTTAAATCGCGAAGTTATGAAGTGAAGGACCATATTTTGGGTCTTTCACATGCTAAATACGACATATGTTCCTGTCGTCTCCATTTTCTTCATTTTCTTCATTTCTCTCTTCTTCACTCACGACATCCACTTTCACCCTCATCATGTTAACTTTTGTTCAACTCTTTCACTTTGTTCCTTCAAGATTCATTGTCTTCTCCTTCTTTTGC
>JANQBM010318656.1:0-20307 GCA_025594535.1 Erythroxylum domingense
GATATGGATTCCTATTAGAACATTTTAATGGGGAAAGATAGTTTTGATTCACGCAATGTACCAAATGCTTTAATACAAAGTGTCGAACATTTGCTGTTGCATAAATTCATGTGTTAGAATCAACAAACCTTTAGAATTTTTAGATCAATTGTTAGTGTTGCCAATAAGAAAAGTTCATATTTTGGAATGGGGCACATTGTTACTACTATAGCTCACTTTTATAACCACAATTTGGAAGAGCTACGTACATTGCCACACGATATTTTTGACATATCGTATTTGAGACATCTCGAGATTGTGGAGGTCCATTCTATGGAACTCCATAATCCTCAAATGCGTGTTGAAGTTAAGAACAAGAGAAGCATCAATACAGCCACGTCCTGACTATCCACATCTTGAGTAGCTTAGGATCTAGAGGATAAAGTGGGAGCAACAGAACCTAATGTACCAGTAGCGGCTGACCAACTCCTACAAATGTAACACCCCAATATTATAAATTACATACCGGAGCACCTTGTAGATATTTTAGTACATAATCTATAATAATGGTGAGTTAACTATCTCACCTTCACTTTATAACATGGAAAATTATCCAACATAGTCATGGAATCAACTAGTATACATAAAATTCACCAAATTTAAAAAATATTAAAACAAACTGAATTCCTCATTTCATTGTATAAAAAGCAAACTTACATTATAGCTGTACAAAACCATCTAAATATATATACAATATCAAAACCCTATACATAACATACTACTTGAAAGAGAAATTGAACAAAACTACTAATTACTCCTTAAATCTTAGCTAACTGACTTTTGAGCTATTTCTTCTTCACAAAAGTACAAAATTATGTTTCTTGTAGGATATCTCAGTAGCTAATGTCCACTTTTTGTTTTAAAAAGTCAACGATGTAATTTTGTTGAGTTTTACGAACTCAATAAGGTAACCATCATCGATGCTTCACTCAATTCATACATCACATCAATACACGTAACATATAATTCACATCTTTGCATATGCATAAAGTATCACATTTCACATTCTCATTCAGCACAAGGCAACAATACAATTTAATCAGTCAAACATACGTATTAAAATGTATATGCAATATTCGTGAGACTTACTTTCACTTATTATTGATGTTGTTGTGATCAGGTGCCTTTTTACTAACCCATATCCCTCGTGGATACCGAGTTGTATCAGATAATGTCCTATATCCCTTAGTGGATACTGAGTACTTTCACAACTGAGCCTGAGGCTTTAATCACATTATGAGCTTTAAGCTCTTTACACTGGTGACTCCGGTCATAACTACCTTTATCTTTCATGCATTCATGTAATGGAATGCATCACATTTTCATATTCCCAATCAATGACATGATTTCACATTCACATTCAGAACACATTTATCATTGGACCCTAATCTGGCATTCAACAAGATTGTTGAGTAACATTTATTTCATCCAGTTTACATACGAGGAGCACTTCAATATCACATTCATCAAATCAGAATCTTCAAATCTTCATGTCTAGAATCAGTACAATCAATCACATATTCATAAGATAATTCAAGAATAATCAAAACAAATAATTAATTGAGTGAGACCGTTTAGGTTACTCACAATTGCTCCCTTTTTTGCCTAATGCCTTGAAGTTCCAGCAATATCTGGAAGTGGTCACCCTATTTGCTCTTCTATATACAATCAAATACATTTATATCACTCGTGCATTTTCATGAGAATAATCAGTCATAAATACATTTATGAATGTATCATGTAATATGCATGTATCATAAATACCTTCTTCTTCCTCTCTCTACTGCACTTTTCTCTCTCTACTGTAATTTTGTTTTCAACAATTCTTAACCTATTTTCACATCTTTTTGTAGTTAACAGCTTATCTCAACACAAACAATTCAAAAATCCAAGATTTAACCATAAACATTAAAATCGACATCCCTCACATAACTTTCTTATTTTTTTGCATTTTTCTCCAAAACAAAATAGAGCATAAATTTACCCACTTTCATGAATTTCTGCATCTATGTAGATGCCTCATTTTCTGTACACTTTCCAATTCACTAATCATCAATGAAATCACTTCTTCTTATCCCACTTATGCATGAATTTATTCACAAATTCTTAAACATCATCTTAAGCAGTTGTAGTATCCAAAAACAACTAAAACCACCACTTTATTCTTCAACGAATTCCAGTAGCGAAAATGAAAGGCAGGGCTTCGGCGGTTAAACAAAATACAAGGAAAGTTTTGGTGTTGCATGCTTTCAGTGGAGAAGAAATGATGGTCATTTTCCATATTCAAAGCAAAGCAATGTATTTTCTTAATTCACTGTCACACGTCACTTTTACATGTGAGCCAATTGTCACTACATAATCAGTCCACGTGTCACGCTTCCATTTGTCTATTATTTAAAATTTTTCCTAGTTCAAAAATACCACAAAAATTTGAAAATTCCTAAAATTCACTGAAAGTTTCGAAATAATATTAATTGTCTCCAATTCAATTTTCAACACAAATAATCCATAATTCGCATTTTAATCGCATTTATAAATCAATTATACCCGAAAATGTCAATGAATGCATGTACAATTATTTCATGAATTTCAACACAATTCATATATTGAAATATGCCATATGATGCATGAAATGCACTTCTAATTGCTCAGTATACACTTTCCTGGGGTCCTAACCCCTAACATGGGATATCGGGATGAGCCTCTAACCAACAACGGATGACATCTTAACTAAATGAGCTTGGCACACAATTGCGGACAGTACATAAAGAGCAGTGTAGTTTGAAGAAGAGGTTCCTCAACTTCTATAGGAGCAATAATTTTGAAGCTCCTACGCCATTACCGTCACCACCCTCATCTGAATAAGCTTTTCTTACCCTTTAACTTTTTGAATTTTATTATTTTTTATGTGATTGCATTTAATTTCTTTTGTTTAGTTTTAATTTCTTTAATTTTGGTGTGAATTCATTTTGGTCTGTTTGGTTTGCTATCATATGTTGATTTCAATTTCTTGTATTTAAGTTGTTTTCATAACTTTATTTGGTTTATTGTCATTTTCACTCAATTAGGGGTTGACTTGTCACACTGAGGACAATGTGATCTTTAAATGTGGGGAGGTGGCATTGACGTTCTTAATTGCATTGTGTGTATTGTTTTGAGTAGGATACATATTGGGCATATCATGTGTTTGGTATCATTAATGGTGTTTTCTGTTAGCAATGGAACTACACTTAAATCACTCTGATAAATATTGCTATAAGATTATGTCATGTAGTTCGAATTAGATTGAATGCATGCTTGAACTCGGATTAGGCTACTTGAGTAGAAAGTGAACCATATAGAGTGATGAAAAGTAGTTGGTTACATAAACTTAGTCACAAATTGACATTTGAACAATGAGGTAGTGTAGAGATGCATAATGAGTTATCCTTTAAGCTAAAGTGAGGATTGAGTTATATGACTCCATCTATAGTCATTTCATTTCTTTGTTGAGTGTTACTTCTTTAAGTTACTACCTTCAGAACTTGCTTTGAATCAGTTTGAGTCCATTGGATGCATGCTTAATAAAGATGATTTAAGCCCTTTTTGTGTTAACCCTTGGCTTAAATGACCTACCCGGTATTATCCCTTACTACCCCTGTTGAGCCTTAGCCTTTTTTTTTGTGAAAATACCCAAAATTTAAAAACTTTAAACCCTTTTATCCTACCCTTCCATAAGCTTAGTAGAGTATTAAGAGAAAAATTAGTTGGGATTGTGTGAAATGTGTATCGAGAAAGGTTAAGTATATTTCTACCTGTGGACTACATTATATAGAGTGCTAGTTTTGATTCATAGTTCTTCCTTGTATGAAGAAAAAGAAAGAAAGAAAAATATACATATATTAAAAATAAAAAAAGAAAAAAAAAGAGAAAGGAAGAATAAGTGAGTAGCACTAATAAGTGCAGAATATTCGTTATATTTGTATGTCTCGGAGTTATGTTTTGTTATCCCATTTTATATGCTTTTTACTCTACTTATGCTTGTGCTTTACCCTCTTCCCTTTCTTTTGACCCACCTTAACCCTTACCACGTTACAACCTTAAACAAGCCCTTTTGATCTATTTATGCATGCAATAACTGTAGAAGAGAATTGATGTATTAGTAAGCCTATGGTAGTGTAGTTTCCTATAAGAAGTTTGAGCAAAACACTAACCCTTAAACACTTGAGAGAATGAGTGAAAACTGTGAGGAAAGTTCATTTGTACATCTTTACTTATCTTTGGGTGATTGTGCCAATTGTGAGTTTGCTTATGTACACTAATGAGAAAGTAATTATGATATGTGCATTAACTTGATATTTGAGTTGGCTTGAATTTGAGGGCTTGTATGTGTTGATCTATATGAAAATGAAGTGGTAAAATTGATTGGCTATATTTATTTTACTTGAGGATAAGCAAAGATTGAAGTGTGGGGATGTTGATAGGTATGTGTTAGGTTATATTTTTATACATAATTGGCATGTGTTTTCTAGCATAATTGTTGATTTTTTTTCTAGTTCAGGATTCATTTTGTATGTTTTTGTAATGTTTGATTTTCATTGTTGTTCTTGTGTGTTTGATGTTAATTGAGGGCAAGAATTGACTATTTTTATGTAGGAAGAAAGAAGGAGCAACTTGGAGGGCGAACTAAAGATCAAAGAGGAGAAGAAATGAGGAATGCATCAGTGAAAAATTCCCAAGTTCTTCGGAATCATGCAAATTTCCATGGACATGGGAATTACAAAAGAAATGAGGAGTACGTCTATAACAAATTGTTACGTTAATAGGAATCATGCCAATTCCCACGAGCGTAGGAATTATAATCTGAGGCAATTTGCGAGGCCTCATTAAATTTAGAGTTTTTGGACTATAAAAAGAGAATTAAGCCTCCATCTTCAGGGGGACGATACCCCCCTATAAAAACCCTATCATTGAGTGAAGAAAACATGTTTAGAGCATTAAGGAAGGATTGAATACAAGGATCATCATCAAAATAAGGCAAAATAGCATATTAACACCAAAATTCTAGATTTTGGCAAATAAGAGAAGGAGTCTTTCTATTCAATTTTCTGTTATTTTAATCTCTTCTATTCTTTGTAAAAAAGGATTATTTGAATGTTGATGATGTTATGGAGACCATGTTAGGTTGATTTTATTTTAAGGATTGCTTTTGGAACTATTATGTTGAACTCCTATTTTATTGAATTAAATGCAATTGTCTTTGTTGATTGTTGTTTTTAATTGTCATCTTGAAACAAATAGAGAGAGTAAGAGAGATGAAACTTACGTAGGACTGTACAACAAGAGTTGGTGACCTACAGACTAGCAATCATCACATTAATTGAATAGTTAGAAGAGAGATCTCAACTAGTCAATTTATCACCTATAGGATAGTTTGATAACTAATTGAATTGGTAGAGTCATTGGGTGGGTTGAGAGATCATCCAGTTAATTCCCATTAATTCGATTAGGGATAAATAGCTACACCTTGAGAGGGGGTAATTAGTACATTCGAAAATCTATGGTGAGTTATAATTTAATCGACAAAATAGGAGGGAGACAAAATAGGAAAAAAAGTAATCATAGTATTTAGATTCTTGAATTCAGATTTTGTATAATTTCAGTATTATCCATTATTTACATTAGTCTTTTAATTTTAATTTAATTTTCCAGATTATTAGCATTTTATAATTTAGTTTTTTAAACAAAGTTGTGTCTAAATTAAGCGATGTATAGGCATTAAAACAAGTAGGCATAACTTTTTTTGCTTGCTATTTATATTAAGAATTGTCCTTTCAAGATCTAATTCATACAAATCATTTGTAAGTAATTCAGATCCATAATAAACGTCATCTTTATAAAAGGAATAACTCTTATTCTTAATAATAAAGACAAATCCATTCAAATCTAAATAAGAAACAAAAATAGATATTTCTTGTAATAATGGGAACATAATACCAATTATTTAGTTCTAGTACATGGCCAGAATGAAAAACTATACTACAAGTTTGTACAGATAATATAAAGCTTTTACTCTATTGCTAACTTATAGGTCTACTTCACCTTTCATTAACGATCTATTCCATGTTAACATCTATATTTATTACATATATGAGAACCACATCCATTTTCTAATACCCAAATATGTGGTACAAAAGTAGAAAGATTGATATCAATCATATCAATCATAAATGTACCTAAAGAGACAACTTCCGTAAGCTTTTTATCTTTTAAGGTAGCAAGATAAGATGGGCAATTTTTCTTCCAATTTTCATCGACTCTTCAATGAAAACATATACCCTGTCATTACTCTTCTTCTTGACATCTCCTTTTGGCTTTACTACATTAGTAGAAGCCTTCTGTTTCTTATTCTTATTCTTCATAAAGCTTTTTTTCTTGCTCTTGGAAGAATCCATAACAAGAATAGAACTGGGTTCCTTTTTAAGGCACTCCTCTATAGTCTCAAGCATATTCAACAATTTAGGTATTGACATATCTTTTGGTTCATTTGGAAGTTCATAACGAACTGTGAAAAGCTTGAACTGAGAAACTAAAGCACTAGATCAACACTAAACTCGTGATCTATGACAAAACCTAATTGAATTGTTCTTCAATATGCCCAATCATCTTCCGCATGTGTACTTGACTGAACATTCGTCTACCATTTTGTAATGAAATAGTGCCTTAGAGGATTGATACTGCTCCACCCTACTTTGTGCACTAAACAACTACTCACAATAAGTGCATCCATGTTTTCATGTTGCCTCTGAAGCTCTGGAAACATGCTATCTAACATTATACATGTAGCTTGCTCAACATCATCAATATAATGTTGATATCTCTCCCAAACCTCATCAGTTGCTTATGAACTATGCTTTGGTAGAGTAAGAGTATAAAGAATGTACAACTTTTTTTCTTGCTTGAGAACTATTCTCAAGTTTCAAAACCAGTTTGAGAAGTTAGGTCCAATCAGTTTGTTAGCATTCATGATGCTTCTCAACGTCAGATTGGTACTTATCTTTTGATTTGATAACTGAAAGACATAGAAGGAGCAAGTATTAGTTTATATCCAAAAGTCAAATAAAATAAAGACTTTAATAAATATTTTATTACTTCCACTATTTTATTCAAAATAATAACCCTTACTATTAAATCGAGAAATTATCAAATAATTTCCTAGTGGATTATATAGGATCCCATTCAAAAATAATTTATTTTGAGTTTGCTTAACAAACAAACAAAATTTAAATAAGGTAAATAATAATTTTATCAATTACATCTTATGCGACTCCTAGAGTTGTTAGGTGACAACTTTTTTTCTAAACATATCATATATATTATTCTTAACCCTGCCTCTAAATCCATATGATCATGAGTTTGTTTATCCAAATCATACAAATTTAGTTAAGTAGGACCCATTAATTTAAGATAAAACATATCCAGGTCAAAGTGACCTTAAGTTTGTTCAACAAGCCAAGCAATAAATAAAAATTTAATTTTATTCTTAAATAATGAAAGATAGCTATTACATTCTTAATGTGTACTTAATATTTAATTTAAGGATTTAAAATTTCAAAAATTTTTAGTCTCATCAAAAATAATATAATCTCATAATATTTATAATTTCTAACATAATTTGATAACGAAAGAAATTATTTAAAGTATTTGCTTGATCCTAGTTATTGATTTAATTACTAACTTAATTTAATAATTCAATTTCTTGAAAAATTAAACTAAAATTCCAAAAATATTCCTAATAAAAATTACCCCTTGAAAATAATTTTCAAAAATTAGGAAAACATTTTTCAATTTTATTAAGAGTATAAACTAATTTAATCTCCATTAAACTCATTTAATTGAAATTAAGGCTTTAAAATCAATAAAAATTAAACAAAATTAAGTAGGAAGAGTTTGCCTGGTGCGTGCAGGGGTGCATGTAAAATGTTGACTGGTGCGTGCAGTCATGCGTAGTCATGGTTGTTCCCAGATGCATTCCCAAACGTTGGTCGCATTCAGATTCTAGAGTTTTTCTGGCCCTGTCACCACTTGCTTCTCTCTCTTAGCACCATCATCACTGTTGGGAATTAATTTTAATTTTAGAGTTGTTTAAATTCCTTTAGAATAAGTCTTAGTTGTTTTTAATCTTATCTTACAAGCCAGATTTATTGGCTGAAATATCTCTTTATGTTTTTTGAATTTTGTCTATATAAGACAAACAAGTTTATTAATAAAATTGACTTGAGTGTTTAGTATCCCATCTTCTACATGTTTTTTTCCCTAAAAATTCCAAAATGGTATCAGAGTCAGGTTTCCTTGAGGGACTGTAAGATTGAGTGAACAATGGCTACTAGCAATTCAGCTACTCTCCTACCTTCGAATTTCAATGTTGAAAACTATCAAATATGGGTTGTCAAGATGAAAGTTCATTTAAAAGGTCTCGACTTATGGCAATAAGTACAAGAAGAAAAAGAATTACTAACCTTGGGAAATAATCTAACACTAAATCAGATAAAAGCTCATGAAGAAGAAGCGGCAAAAGCTCCAAGAGCGTTATCTATAATTTTCTCTGTAGTTTCAGAATCAGTTTTCACAAGAATTATAACTTGTGAAACAACTAAAAACGCTTAGGATATGTTGAAAGAATTATATCAAGGCAATGAAAGAATGAAGAAGATTTAAGTTTAAATCTCAAAAGAGATTTTGTCACTTTGAGTATGAAAGAACATAAGAGCATACAAGAATATTCTGATCGCTTGATGACTTTGGTGACAAAATATGGCTATTAGGGGAAGATCTATCCGAGAGCAAAATTATAGAGAATATTTTTATAAGTTTGCTCGAAAAATTTGAGGCAAAAATTTCATCTCTTGAAGATTCAAGAGATATTAATGATTTAACTTTATCCAAATTGATTAATACTTTGCAGGCACAGGAGCAAAGAAGGGCCATGTGGAAAGTTAAAACTAAGCAAATCGACAAAAGAGCTCTTCTAGCCAAATCGTCAAGAGGAAAAGGTAAAATTCCTCAATGTGATCATTGCAAGAAACCAGGGTATGAAGCGAAAGATTGTTGGCATAAGGGAAAACCTCAATGTTTCAACTATAAAAGATTTGGACATCTACAAAAGGATTGCAGATCAAAAAAGAAACAAGCAAATCTGGTGTAGTTGGTTGATGAAGAAACTCTTTTTTGAAAGTTGATGAGAAGTGTACTAAGATGTGATTGGAGAGACGTGCTCCAATAATTGCAAGTTGGTGAGAAGGTCATTAATAGGATGATGAGAAGTGCATCATTAGTGAAGAGAAATGCTTTACAGAACATTTTGAAGATGGAGAGAAGTGCTCCAGAAAATTTCAATTAAGAGGGAATGTTGGGAATTAATTCAAATTTTAGAGTTGTTTAAATTCCTTTAGAATAGGTCTTAGTTGTTTTTAATCTTATCTTATAAGCCAGATTTATTGGCTTAAATATCTCTTTAAGTTTTTAAAATTTTGTCTATATAAGACAACCAAGTTTATTAATAAAATTGACTTAAGTGCTTCGTATCCCATCTTCTACATGTTTTTTTTTTCCTAAAAATTCCAACAGTCACTTGCCTCCAAGCTAGCTCCTAGTTGCCATACTTCCCCGTCGTTAGTGGTTCTAAGGCTTTTCCAGTTAAGGGTGTTAACCACCCTAGCAACACCACTAGTTTACGACTGAACCAGTGGCGTTGTCATTAGTTCATAGTTGAACCAGTAGCAGTTCACGACTAGTTTTAATCCATCAGTACACACACTGAATCGTTTGATTCAACCAAACAGAACAAACCAAAAACACAGGCAGTAAACAACATACGTAAAAAATTAGAATATCTACAACCTAAAGCACAACAAAGGACCAGACGTAATGCGCATATTAAATTTCCAGAATCCCTATCCATGCATAAACCAGGTATTCTTTAAGGAAAACATAAGTAGTAGTAGGCAAATTAAAAAATTTTCAGAAGCAGGAATTGAACAGCCACGAAATAATTTAATATCAGAAACAGTTTCGAGTTTAATAAAATATCAAACCCTATTTTTTTATCAAATAAATAATAGTCAAGTGTTTGATTCAAGTTAAACAATTAGAGGAGGCTTTGCTATTAATAACTGGCACAATGGAAAAATAAAATTTTTGCAATTTTTGATCAGATCTTGATAATTGAATAACTTGAATAATAAAATATGAATCATCAAATAAAAAATTGTACCTAATTTAAGTTTCCTATTGAAATCCTTTGAAAGTTTTTAAACGTGTCAACCATGAGCTGTTCATTTGTCTTGCCATTAATGATATCTAGAAAGTAGCTTCTCAACTATTGAAAGAAATTAAGTAGGAGTGTTAGCTCCCTAGCTCTTATTCATATTTATAGAAAAATAATTTTGGTTTTTAAAATTTCTATTAAAATGAATGATACGCATCGTCAAGCATATACAAATTCATAACTTATTTCTACCATTAATTAGTTAAAAACATAGTGTAGAGTGAAATAAGAGTTGATCCCACGAAGATAGTATTTTTTATTAAATTTTCATTCCGAATGCAAATGAGTGTTTTGACTACTAAAGTACATTAATACGTAATTGTATGAAAATTTTGTTCCAAACAAATTAAAATTTGTTTAGAAAAATTCATACCATAAAAACAAGGTCAAACACCTATAATTTGATCTTTAAATCAGCTCAAACTCATGCACAAAATTTACCATGTTATTTACTAATTTTCATCCCCTTAAAGTAGAAAATTATGATCATGAAACCAAAGAAATCAGATCTGGAAATTACACACTAAAATAGTATGTAATTGATTAGTTTCACCTAATTAAACTTCAAAGATTGTGTTCTACTTAAATCCCTTTAATTACCCACGTGCGAGCTATTATTTACCATGTCTTTGGCACTTAAAACAAGCTAACATCAAGTTGGAACATTAGAAAATCACAACTAAATGAACAACTCAAAAATAGGACGTAAAAATGGAAATTCAGCTTCTTTGAAAATTCATGAATGCTTCTTTTAGGTTTAATTTAATTTCATCATTTTTCACTTAAATATCCAGGCATACTAGGCTGGAAAATAATGCTGAGAAATCAGGGAAATATGTCAAAATCATGATGAGCAATCAGGAAAATAACCGTAAACCTTCAACTCTCAGATCTAATTGTATCAACAATCTAACAAAAAGAATTTCAAATTCAGCTTGCATATTTCTAAAATTCGATATTAGGAAATTAACTTCAACAGGTTTTTTGATTGCATTATAGCATCTAAATAATCCCCTAAACATACCCAAACATAAAAAAGTATAGAATACTAGTTCTTAGGCTTAGATTAATCATAATCTAGCAAATACAGAAACTATACGCAACTGGACAGCAATCTGCACATCAAACCAAACTTTGTTGTTCTCAAATTAGTTAAGTTCTTTAAATCCTTTAGCTCATGGTCACAACTTATAGGAAAGCACAGTAGAATAGTCCACATACATGCACAAATGGCGAGCATATCATAAATTTTAACTGATTAACAAAAAAAAAAGAAATTGTTAACACTAAAAACAAAACATAAAGAAAAATAAACATGCATATTAATAAGTTATGAAGCATGCATTAAGTCCCATAAATTCAGTCATCTAAGTTTAGATTCTTATTATTGACATCGAAAACTGGAAAGTAGGATATTGTAGAGACACTCACCAGCTGAGTTGTCCTTATCTCCCTTTACTAATATATAATCAAACCAGTCCGACTCTAAATTAATTAATACAGTTCTCTCCAAGAAGACATTATTAGCCCCAAGAACTTGAACCAACTAGCCAACGAAATTCCTATATCATGTGACACTATAATTAAATCTCAGCCCTTTGACTGACTAATGAATTAATTGGTTGCTACTTAACTTGCTAAACTCAATAGCAACTTAGGACTAAAGACCAACCGATAGCACTCCATTTACATTCAAATATACCGATAGCACTCCACTATTACGTTGCATTTTGTTTTCTCTGCTGCTATTTTGTCTTGCATTTTCTGGTTTCTCTGTTGCATTGTCATTTACTCCTTGATTGGTCTATTGTGCATTTTTACTTTTATGGGTTATTGGTGTTTCACTCCTCTGCTGCTGTCATTTTTATGCCCTTCTAATATGTTGTTTTTTTTCTTGTGTTTTATCTCCTTGACTGCTATTATGTTTTGATTTCTTCTATTGTGATTTGATGTCTTCTCTAATTGCATCAGTGCATTACATCTACCAAAAAAAAACATTTCAATTTAGGCTAATTTTTACAAGAAAATTTAGAATAAATGATTTTAGGCCTTAAATAATAAAATGTGAAAAATCATGCCCAAATGTGCAATTAAAAATAACTAAAAGGTGTAAGTTTAAAAGAATAAGAGATGTAATATTTTGCACTTATTAAATTCTCCCGCATTTAACTTTTGGTCATCCTCGATTAATGAAACATATTTCTAAGAAAATGTTTCATAAAATGCTTGAACTAGACTCATGACTCCACCTCAAATTCATCAAAAAAATAAGTAGATCAAAAGAATTAAGTAGAAATTAAAACAAATTTTATGTTAGCAAAGAAAACAATGAAAACACTTGAGATATGAGACGTCACATGATTCACAAGAGCTAACTAAACTATTGAGATTCATGACATGGAGGCAAGGTTCCTTAACATATCATAAGCAATTAATTAGCATTAGAATGGAGTGATTTCAATGGATAGACCCTCAGAAGGATATGTTTTTATGCACTCAACTCTCATAGTGTTTATTAAGGGGCTAAAAGCCTAAATTAAGACCTAACGTTTTTTAGTTTGATCAGTTTAGGACTTAAACTTGTAACTTGCTCAACAAAAATCTAAAATTTCATGAGTCTACTCAATTTAAGGCTTTTTTGGATGGAAATTAAGAAGTGTCATACACGTGCCGTTATAAACAACTTAGTTAGTCTTTAAATGTCACGTTAAAAACACGTGAATTTTTAGAAAACAAAAAATAAATAAAAGCTTTTAAATTTTTATGAAAGTGTTGCTGTTGTTTCTTACTTTTGTTCCTCTGTTATTAACCATTTCTGTCACCCAAATAGCCAAACAAACCTACATTGTCCATATGAAACACAACGCAAAGCTAGAGTCCTACGCTACCGACCACGACTGGTATAACACCAACCTCCATTCTCTATCCTCTTCCTCGAACTCACTTCTCTACACCTACAAAGATGCTTTTCATGGCTTCATTGCCCTGCTTGACCTAGAAGAAGTTAACATTCTCAAGCAGTCAGATTGTGTCCTTGATGTCTACGGGGACACTGTGTACACTCTCCACAGCACTTGGAGCCTTGAATTTCTAGGCATTAGTGCTAACTTAGGATTATTCATTGGCCACATTTGTTGTTCTAGGATGTTTATTAATCCGTGGTGAGCCATTTCATTCTTTTACCTCTCATATAAGAAATGGGTATATATGTTTTTTCTTTTCCTGATTGCAGGAAAGAGATGATTCAAACGTCAAAGAAATGTCAAAAAAACTGCAGAGTGTGTAACCTTATTGGCTAGTAATCAAAATTATTTTTGATTATTTTGTTTTTGATATTTTACACAACATTTGTTACTGGATCTTTGTTGATGTAAATACTTTTTGTTTGCAGATTTGAAATTTAAGGGAGGACATAGCCTTTGCATCTTCCACCATAAATCTATGTACTTAAAATATATGATGTCAAAATCACTTGTCAATTCTCCACTACTAGATATAGGACAACACACAACACAAATCAAAGGACTTTATAGGGTTGTTGTAGTATCCCGTTTTTCCATGATTTCTGTACATGAACATAATATTGAGAAATTATAAGGTGCATTGCATACTCATGCATATTAGTAGTATACACACACGCGTGAATTGATATTTGAACACAATATAATGACTATTTATGCAATCATTTGACATATTATGGGATATAAATGATTCTAATGTGATTACGATGTGAATACTGAAAATTGATTTGGTGAGTATAAATATTGATTTAGAATTTTTGGTGAAAATTTGGGAAATTTCTGATATTTATGAGTATTTTCGGACTACGAAAAATACCAAGTGGCAAGACAATTGATAAACAAAATAGTTAATTTATGGAAATAGAAATAATTGATATGTGGCATTAGGATTTAATGACAAGTGTCGTAGAAAATTGGGAGACAATTAGATTAGAAATTTAAGACAAATGAACTAGTTATTAAAAATGGTCCAAGTGAAGCCATAAGAATGAGACATGTGGAAAGTGACAAATGCCGCTTGCCACACATCTCACACTATTTCACTTAATGAAAGACCATCTTATTTTGTCTTTCATCTTCATTTGATGCTTTCTTCTACTCTCTTCATTTCATTCTTCATCTTCTTCATTTCTTCTTCTTTATTTACGACATCTTCAACTCTCACCATGTTGAACCTTGTTCTTATCCATCACTTGCTGCTTCCATTTTCATTGACTTCGTCAACTTGTTACTATAAAACCTAACCTACTTTGCCCTCCATGATGATGATCGTGTATGCGTGGAAGAAGCTAGGGTTACGAAAATTTAAAGAAACTTTGTAGCTAAAACAAGAAAGTATGTTATTAATCTTCATGGGTGGTTTAAATATAAACATATGTGATGATAGTTTGAGATGAAATGAACATGATAAAGGTGTTGAAATATGATGATACATTGACGAGGAATTGATCAGGTTTATTTCATATTTTTGTGTTTATGATGAGTAACAAATTATAGAATGTTATAGAGGATGATTGATAGAGTAAATGGTGATGAATGAGTGTACAAAAATGTTTATGAAGACATGAATAGTTATTGATGTTTTGTTTTCGTATAAATGATAAATAATAGATTATGTATTGTTTTATGGATGATTAATAATGAAAATAGTGTTTGAATGAGAGTTGATAATTGATGAATAAAGAGATGTGTTTATGATCTAGTTTTGTGTATAAGATGAGTGCAAAAATGTAAATGAAGGAATGATATAAATATGTTATGTTTTGAGCATATGAGAAATGTGAGTTATAAGTTATCATATGAGAAAATAGATGGACCTTTGAAGTTAAAGAAAAGGCAAGTGTAGTGTCTCGAAAAGAGAAGAAAAAAATGATAGTTTGCAGATAAATTGAAGTTGATAATGAAGTTGAATGTGAGCTGAAGCATTGATGAATGTATATATACATTGATGTTCTGTTTTGTAAGATTGATGAACAATAATGTATAATCTGTTTGATAAGTGTTTTGAGTTAAAATGGAGATGAAAATGATGAGGAATTAAGCTAGAAAGGATGAACTAAGCATAAGATCGTGGGAATGCATCCATGAATGTGGGAAGTGTTTAAAAGTGCTAGAAAGCTTCTGTTGGTATAACCAACGATCGTGGGAAGTCATACATTATTATGGGAATGACTTTTACATAAATTACACTTCTTTTAAATGATGATCGAAACAACAAATGGTAAGGTATTTTCCTATGGTGCATTTAGGCTTGAAATGAACTTAGTTTGATGATGGATTAAGTGATTAAATGTGTGATATGTTTAGGGTGATAATTAAGGTTATAAATTAAGCATGGATGATTGATATCAATGGGACAAGTTCTGGAAATTTAGAGATGTTATAAGAGTGAAAGTGACCCTATGAATGCTAATGTGATTCAAAGAAAATGAGTAGCGTGTATTAAGTAAGAATGAATGAGAGTTTGGATATTATGTGATCATATAATGCTAAAATAACATTGGTGAATGATTGATTGATGATATTAAAATAATCAAGTATATTTGAGCTATGAATCTAATTGTAAGCTAGACATCCTTAAATGATGATGTTTAAATGATCAAGAGATGTGTTTAAGGAAACATACCTAGAATAGTCAAATTGAGCATGCATTATACATTATACATTACATATATAAACATATATATGAATGAATGCTTACAAGATTGTGCAATTTAGTAATGTGTACAATGTGTGTATTGCTTGAACATAGAGACACGAGATTGAACTTCACCATCCAGACGTTTCCAGATCATGGAAGCAAATGATAATCTGGAGCGTACTGTGCATCAACCTAGATGGTCTCACATTAATTGATTATTTCTTTTTAAATTTCTGTATTGATCTAATTATGATGTGATTGAAATAATTCCAAACATTAATATTCCTAGGAGTTTGATAAATGTGAATGTATTGGAAGTGATTTATTGAATGTGAATGAGAAAGAAATAAGTGTTCTCAACATTTCGTTTAATACCAGACATAGATCTGATGAAAATGCAAAAAAGCGAATGTGTATTGAATAAATGTGATTAACTACATATTTGTGAATTTATGCATTTCATTACATGATATGCATGATCAGATAAAGGTAGTTGTAACCGGAGTAGCCACCAAAAAAGAGCTTAAAGTTCAGAACGTGATTAGAAGCCAAAGGCTCACTATATATAATGACCCTGATATCCCCAATAGATACGAGACAGTTATCAATAAACTCAGTATCCATAATGGATACAGGATAGTTAAAAAGCATTCAATCATAACAAAGTAATAACTGAAAGTGAGTCATATGTGCACTGCATATAAATAAATTGATGAGTATTAAATGAACAATTAAAATGAGATATAAGTAATGTTCCAAAACTGAAGTGTGAAATGATGTGCAAATTTTGAATATGTGAATTGTCTGTGATTATGAGTACATGAATTATTCTGTGTAGCTATGAGTGAGCCCATTGAGGATGGTTGGCTCACTGAGTTCACAAAACTCACCAAAATTGCATCGTTGTTTTTCAGGTTCAGGGGATATCCAGTTAGATAAAATTGGAGTATAGCCATTGAAACCAGACACGAGTTAGGGGTTGAACTTACATATTTCTTCAGTCATTTTGTATTAAGATCTGTATTCTGCAACTATTTTTTATTTTATTTTTGAATTGTAAAGTGTAATGGCATTCATGACTGAGTATATTTATAAATGTAACAAGCCAAATCTGGCTTTAGTTGCAATAAAAATATGTTGTTGCTTGAATTCATATCAAAATTGTAATGACTTTTGCGATTGGTGACGTTTATGGATAAAATGGGTTGAAATTGATTTTGTGTTGTCTAAACATGCGTGTAATGTGTGAAAAATTTGTAATGAGTTTGATTGAATGTAGTAGCGTGCGACTTTCGTAGAGTTCTCAAATACCATCGGTACGTTTGGGGATATACCCTATGAGAGTGGGACGCTATAGTTGTAATGAGGTTTAGGGTAAGGATAAGAAAATAAATGCCGCGAATAAGTGGAGCAAAAGAAACTTAAAAAAGAAAGAGAGAAAACATCAACTATGCGTCTCTATCTTATAAACATTGTAAAGCAAAGACCTCCTTTCATACTCCTCAAATTCACGTGAAAAACCATCCACCATTAAATATAATTAATTTCCCGTCTTTAATTTCACTCTCAAGCATATCTAAACCTCTTCTTCACTAAAATGAAGTGAATGAACATACATTGTGTTGAAATAATTATAAAAATGGCAAACATAAAACATAATTACAAGAACAAACGAACTTGAAATTCACATTTTTTCTTTTTTTTTCTTTTTTTACTGTTGGAAATAAGAAATTACATTGAAGATAAATGCCAAATAGAATATATAACTATGATGACAACATAAACGATAAATCACAACCCTTTATTCACACAACCAAGATAACCACGACTTTTAAATATATACACCCTTATTCCTCTTCCAACCACTTATGTCAAAAATTTATGTTCCATAGTTCAAGGCAAGGGTAGGTATAAAAGTTAGAATTAAGCTTGTAATGTGGCTAAAATTAGAAGAAATAGGCTATTAGGCTCAAAAGGGGTAACAAAAGGATTAAATAAATAATTAGGTGACGTTTGGCCATGTAGTTTAAAACAAATGAACGCCTTATCACTTTCATGTTATTGTGTGAACCATATGTGTAGTCTTAAAGAGTACTAAGGGAAGGAAAAGAGAGACATCCTATGGAAGAGCACAATATATATACACTCAAGAGACTGATGCAGATGTGTCAGTCTATATAAGCTATCTCACTAGTTTTGTAGTCTATCCATTTAGTCACTTGTAAAGTTCATTTTAAAGTCCTTATAAAATGCAAGTACTTTCTTACCTAGACGTTAATAATTTTAGTTAGCACTTTAAACGGTGTTTATTCTCAAAAACACAATTTTTTTCATGAAAAATAATTTAGCTTGAAAATGAGTTAGATTAGAATTTCTACCTAGTCACATTTAGTTAGTTCTCTTGTCAAAGATTTGAGGTGATATAACTAAATGAATGCAAAAAGACACAAAAAATATGAAAAAATACAAACTATCCTATATGAAGAGGTTTTTTAATTGTTTTTTAACTGATTTGAGGATAATCAAAACTTATGAGTGATTTATGCAATAACACTTCAATAATTACAAAATTCATGCTTCTAACCTCTCCCCCACATTTAGTTTTTACATTGTCCTCAATGTAGTATCTAAACGATGAGAGAATTGCAAACAGAAGTGTCAAACAACAACACACAACATCATGTCACTATAATAGGCTGAATCAAACCACTTCAGCATATAAAAGATGTGTATAACCTAGATCAAAATGTCCAACAATGCACAATTAATCATAAAAGAAGCTTTTTCAGCAATGTTAACATCAAATACATGCGAACCAAGAGCAATAAATCTCATGATCTAACAAAGAGCAAAGAAAATTGAAATAACTATGAAATGGTAGAAAACTAAAATTAAAAAAGAAAAGAATAAGGATATGCAAATCTGATTTAGAATTTCATCTTGGGTTGGCTCCCAAGTAGCGCTATTGGTTTACGTCATTAGCTTGACGTACTTCTCACTTCACGATTCTTCAAACATGATCTCCTCCACTAGCATAACCTAATCTTGATCACAAAACAGTATGAGCCTATGCCCATTTACTTTAAAAGTTTTGCCAGTTTTTAAGTTATAAACTTGTACTACACCATGCGGAAACACTTTAGTGGCAATAAAATGACCTAACCATCGATATTGTAGCTTACTAGGAAACACTTTTAGTTTTGAATTAAATAAGAGAACTTTCTTCCTAATAGAGAATGATTTCCTAGCTAACTTCAAGTCATGAAAAGCCTTGGCCTTTTCTTTGTAAATCCTAGCATTTTCATATGTTTCCAACCTTAGTTCCTCTAGTTCTTGCAAATGTAACTTCCTCTCTTTTCCAGCTAACTCATATCTAAATTGCATTGTCTTACTGCCTAATATGACTTATGTTCAGTCTCAACCAGCAAGTGACAAGCTTTCCCAAAAACCAACCTAGAGGGAGACATACCTATTGGAGTCTTATATGCAGTCCTGTAGGCAAACAGAGCATCGTCTAAATGAATGCTATTTCAAATGCTGTAAACAAAAGAAAAAAAAACTGTTGGAACCCCACCCTGGCGAGTTACGTGCTGACGTCCTACATGAAATCTGGACGCGCATCCCACAAGGGAGGAATTCCCCACCAAGTCAAACTTCAAAAAAACAAACTCATTTCACCTACCTCCGATCCTTTCACTTTGATTTAATCCATAATTTCAAAAATAATATCAAAAGTTATAAATTCATATGGAGTGGTAGAAAAATGTCTTAGAAAACCAACGCTTCCAAAATCAGGTCAATTAGAGGTCGGAAGAAAAAGTTATGGCCAAAAGAGCGGAGAGAGGTCAAAAAATAAAATAATTAGAAAGTTTATATTAACCACGTCTCACTGTGACCGTTTCGCGGCCGTGAGAGGCGCGGCTAAATGTTCGCGCTTGAGATCGTGAGCACTTGCACTCGTCAACCCTCACGATCGTGAGGCAAGCGCTGAAATTCGTGCGCGAGGAGCTGCGAGGCCAGCCCCTCAAAACGATAGTCCATCTTCAAACATCCATAACTTCTTACTCAGAACTCTGAAATTTGTAAATTTGGTATCAATAAAATGTTAAAAGGAAACTATACAATGTTCCTGAAGGATACAAAAACCAATTTGGTCTCGAAGAGCATTAAAAACCTCTACAAGGAGACTTCCTGAAAAAAAATGAAAAACATCTTAAACAGCCGCAGAATTTCTAAACACTATAACTTTCCACTCTATGGGCCAAAAATCTCATACTTCATATCATCAGAAAGATAAAAAG
>JANQBM010319575.1:0-20292 GCA_025594535.1 Erythroxylum domingense
CATGTGATGTGGTAATTTACCACATCTGGACCCGTTTCTTTGGTCCGACCCGTTCTCTGGAAACGGGATGTTACAGCGAATGACCTGTGCACTTGCAGAATTTACAGAGGTTATAAATAGTAAAATTTAGAGAGTGTAACCTTGAGCAAACAAGTTTTTGGCGTCATTACTGGAGAAGGCAACTTAGTTCTACAGTTTAAGGTGTTAGGATAACTTTTGATTTTTGTTTTTGTTTTTTCATAGTTCTATGTAGGAATCGTGCTCTTGCATTAACACAAGAGTCACGAGGGGTTCGAATCGTGAAATTGAGACTTTAGATTTAAATATAACACATTTAGAACTAACCCTTAGGAAAGCTCGCTGGGAAGAAAAAGAAAAGTTCGAGAAAGCACAAAGGGCCAAGGAGTTCTAAAGAAACATGGATCAAGAAGTCAACCCTGGTAAGCAACAACAAAGAACCCTCGTGGATTTTATGAGGCCAGGGTTCAATCTTACGAACCAAGGAGTGGCTAGACTGCCTATTCAAGAGATCTTTTTTGAAATTAAACAAGCTCTCCTGAACATACTTCAACAAAACGTCCAATTATATAGACTTCCAAATGAAGACCTAAATGCCCACATCTTAAGTTGTCTCGAGATCTGTGATACTTTTCGAAGGACTTAGTGAGAATTAGGCTATTTCCATTTACACTTAAGGATAGAGTGAAGGCTTGATATCACTCACTAAGCCCGCCAACATTACAAAATGGCACCAACTAGTGCTTGCTTTCCTCAATAAGTAGTTCCCACTAACAAAGACCTCTAAAATTATTAAGGAAATTACAAATTTCCAACAAGGTGATGAGGAGTCCATTTATGAAGCCTGGGAGTGTTATAAGGATTTGTAGAGGAGATTCTCACAGCACAATTTACCCAAGGAGTTCTTACTGTAGACATTCTATAACATAGTAAACCTATAGACGAGAGGCACCATTAATGCAGCATTGGAAGGATCTTTAATGAGAAAGATGGTCAATGAAGTAAAGGAATAAATAGAGGAGATGGTGACCAATAGCTGCTTATGTGTTAGTTAACGTAGTAGGCAAACTAATAACTTTAAGGAGCATAAGGGAGTTTTTGTTGTCAATCAAATGACAAAAATGTAAGCTAAGATCGACAATTTGACGCAACAACTCAGTAATATAAAGGTGTCATCCTCAACTACGATAAAAGCTGTGCAATTGAAGTGCAAGCTATGCAGCCAGTTGGATCATAATACGGTGGACTGCTATTTGATAAAAGAAGACAACTCATAGCAAGTTCATTACATGCGAGTCCAATTTGGATTTGGAGAGGGTAATAATCCCTACTCTAGCAACAATGGAGGGTAGTTCAAACCTTAAGGACAATCAAGTTTCCCACGGGACAAAACAAGCTCGATGGATGCTAAATTAGACAGAATCCTAGATAAGCTAGTTACTTTAAATGATGAACACAACAAATTGGAAGATAAATTTGAGCAAGTCACTAAGCAACATGCATCTTCCATTCATAATTTAGAAGCCAAAGTTAGTCAACTGACAAACACCTTCTTGATACAGAAGTTTGGAAATGTTCCTAGCACCTCAGGAAGAAATTCAAAGGAACAGCTAAAGGCAATCACACTTTGGAGTGGAAAGGAAATTGAACCAACCACATGGACAAGATAGGAGCCTACCCAGCTAATAGAGAAGAATCAAGGAAAGGAGAAAGAAGTGGACATGAGCGAATATCCTCTATATGTTTCACCTCTACCATATTAGCCTAAGTTACCTTTTCCTTAATGACTATAGAAGAAGAAGTTAGATGAATAATTTACAAAATTCATTGAGAAGCTAAGGACGCTACAGATAAATCTCTCATTTGTCAAGGCATTGGAACATATGCTGAAATACTCAAAATTTTTAAATGATATATTATCTAAGAAATGTACTTAGGAATAAAATTAGATAGTAGCCCTAACTGGCATGTGCAGTTCAATAGTCACCAGTCAAATGCCTTCAAAATTGAGAGATCCAGGTAGTTTTACCATACCTTGTGCGACTAGGGAATTGGAATTCACTAAGTGTTTGTACAATCTGGGAGCTAGCATCAATCTTATGTCTTTGTCAATATTCTGGAAATTGGGGCTAGGAGAGGTCAAGCTTACCTTGATGTTAATTCGATTGGCAGACCAATCTATTAAAACTCTATTGGCAGTAGTAGAAGATGTTCTGATATGAGTGGATAAGTTCATTATCCCAGTAGATTTTGTACTTTTGGATTTTGAAGAAGATAAGAACTACCTACTAATCTTGGGTCAATCTTTTATGAATACAGGAAAGGCCATAATTGATGTTCACGAAGGTAAATTGACACTTCGAATAGGAGAGGATCATCTTGAATTCAATATGAATAACGCCTTGAAGAATCCAAAAACGAGCAGTGCATGCATGAAGGTCAAAATATTGCATCACCAAGTGCAAGAACAAATTGATAATTGCATTACAGAAGTAAAGTCTTTCGAAGGAGAGGATGATAATGAACACCAGAATCCTGGCTCTATTGAATATGAGGAGATAGAGGGGACAAATGTTCCAGTGCATCAAGACAAATTAGTTCAAACCGAAGCACCTACTCCACGATCCTTAGAGAAACCTCCGATATTAGAACTTAAACTGTTACCCACACACCTCAAGTATACCTTTCTTAGTAAAGGTAAAACCTTACCAATAATAATCTCCAATCAATTGAGTGAAAAATAGGAAAGTAAGGTGGTGGAAATTGTCAAGAAATGGGTGAAAGCTATCGGATGCAAAATTGTTGACATTTGAGGAATAAGTCCGAATGTGTGCATACACCGAATAAATTTAGAGGACGGTTGAAAAACGGTGCAGAAGTGTCAACGAAGGTTAAATCCTAATATGAAGGAGGTAGTCAAGAAGGAAATCATTAAACTCCTCGATGTAGGGATAATTTATCCCATCTCTAATAGTGAGTGGGTTAGCCCAGTGCAATGCGTACCTAAAAAAGGAGGAATGGCGGTGATACAAAGTGAAAGTGGAGAAGTAATTTCTACAAGAACAATCACAGGATGGAGAGTATGCATAGATTATCGGAAGCTTAACTCAGTGATTAAGAAGGATCACTTTCCTCTCCCATTCATAGACCAGATGATAAAAAGGGTAGCTGGCCATTCATTCTATTGTTTCTTAGACGGATATTTAGGCTACAATCAAATATTTATCTACCCTGATGATCAGGGAAAAACCACACTCATGTGCCCTTATGGTATGTTTGCATACATACGGATGCCCTTTGGACTCTGCAATGCCCCAGTTACATTTCAGAGATGCATGATGTCAATTTTCACTGACATGATAGATGATATAATGGAGGTATTCATGGATGATTTCTCAGTTTTTGGAGACTCGTTTGAATTGTGTTTAACTAATTTGGATAGAGTTCTTCAAAGGTGTGAGGAATCAAATTTGGTATTGAATTTGAGGAAATGCCATTTTATGGTACAAGAAAGGATAATGTTAGGCCACAAAATCACATCAAGGTTTCGAAGTCAACATAATAAAGATAAAGGTGATAGAGAAGCTTCCACCACTAAGTAATGTAAAAGATGTACGATGATTCCTAGGTCATAGTGGGTTTTATCTTCTTCTCATTAAGGATTTTTGCAGATTGCAAGACCTTTAACAAACCTCTTAGTTAAGGATGTACCCTTCGTGTTTGATGATAAGTGTATGTTTGCATTTAATACTCTAAAGGAGGCATTAATTTCAGCACCAAATTTATCACCATTAGACTAGATGTTGTCGTTTGAAGTAATGTGTGATGCGAGTGACCAGGCCATAGGTTATGATTTGGGTTAACACAAGGACAAGAAGTTGCATGGAATCTACCATGCGAGTAAGACTCTTACAAGACCCCAACTGAATTACACCACGAAAGAAAAGGAATTACTTATAGTAGCATATGCGCATGATAAGTTTTGACAATACCTTTAGGGATCAAAGGTAATTGTCTTCACTAACTATGCAGCATTGAAATACCTTTTCAATAAGAAGGATGCAAAACCCAGTTAATTCGATGGGTGTTACTATTGCAAGAATTCGATTTATAATTGAGAGATAAAAAAGGAGCTAAAAATGTGTTTGTTGACCACTTATCCAGACTTAAGGGAGGGGAATGCCAATCAAGCAATGATATTAACGAGAAGTTCCCTGATAAAACTCCAATGTTACTCAAGAGCTTGACTACACCGTGGTTTGTAGATATCGCCAATTATGTGGCCAATGGTAAACTTCCCTCATATCTCTCTTATCAACAATGGAGGAAATTCTTGCATGATTGTAACCGCTATCTATGGGATGAACCAACCCTATATAGAGTTTGTGCAGATGGGTTAATGCAACGTTACGTCCCAGATGAGAAAATGTTAGACATCCTTAAGCAATGTCGTGAGGGACAATATTCTGGACATTATGGAGCCAACTCAATAGCAGCTCGGATATTAGAAAGTGGATTTTGCTAGCCTTAGCTGTTTAAGGATGCACAAACCTATGTGACACATTGTGATCGATGCCAGAGGATAGGTAACATATCCAAGAGGGATGAGATGCCATTATCAAATATTCAAGATTTAGAGGTCTTCAATATCTAGGGAATTGACTTTATGGGGGGATGGGTCCATTTCCATCTTTAATAGGGCATATGTAAATTCTGGTGGGATTCGATTATGTCTCACGATGGGCCAAAGAAATAGCATCTCCAACCAATGATGGGAAAGTGGTGCAAAAGTTCACTAAACAGCTATTCAATCAATTTAGAGTACCAAATGCAATAATAAGTGATGGGGGCACATATTTATACAACAAACCTTTCGATGCCCTCCTCAAATGATACGGATTATGCCAACAAGTGGCTACACCGTACCATCCGCATAATAGTGGACAAGTGGAAGTTGTCAATCTAGAGCTAAAACAAATTCTAAAAAAGACAGTGAACCATTCCAGGAAGGATTGGGCATCAAAGTTGGATGATGCTTTATAGGCCTATCGGAAAGTTTTTAAGACACCCATTGGAATAACTCCAGACAGACTTGTGTACGGGAAAGCATGTCATCTTTTGGTCGAATTGGAACATCGACCGTATTAGGCAATGAAAGCATTAAACTTTAATTGGAAGTAAGCAGGTGAAAGGAGACTTTTACAACTGGATGAGCTTAAAGAGTTCCGTTTTAATGCTTGTGAGAATGCCAAACTCTATAAAGAAAAGGTTAAGAAATGACATGATGCTCATCTCAAACAAAAGGAATTCAAAGCAGGGGACACCATTCTGCTATATAATTCTTAATTAAGATTATTTCTAGGGAAGTTGAAGTCTAGATGGACTGGACCATTCACAGTAATTCAAGTTTTTGATCATGGAGCTCTCTAATTAGAAAATGCTAACAGAGAGATTTTTAAGGTCAATGGGCACCGGTGCAAGCTCTATTTTCGAGGAGCACTTCCCACAAATAAGGAAGTGATTTCCTTGCCTCCGATTACTTGAAAATGCCTCCTGAATTAAAGTTCAAACTAAAGACCATAAACTAGGCCGTAGATAGATTTTATTTGAAAATGTTAGTGATAGTAGTTTTAGGTCAATAAATTACTGGTGATCCATCGATATTTCGATGCTCAAGGTATTCAATTACCACCTCCCACACCATCACTCCCTCCATCTCCTTAGGATCCAAATCTAACCAAAAAATTTTCTCCCATTTTATTTTGTTTTATGTTATTTATTTTTCAATTATTTTTATTTTTATCGTTAATTTTATCTGTTCTTTGTTATTCTAATTTCTGTTTGCACATTTTGTTTATGTATATCGTGTGTGTTCCTTCTCATATTGAGGATAATGTGTTGATCAAGTTTGGGGAGGGATTCTGTGTTTTTTTTTTTTAATGTGAATTTTACATAATGTGAAGTGTGTCAATATGTCAATGGCTTAGATTGAGTGAATTTTTTTAATTTTGGACATAGCCTATTAGGTTGTGAATAATCATTAGCCTATGAAATTAGTGAATTAGGGGGCCTTTGGATAATTATACAGCCTAATTAGGACTTAGTGGAAATTTAGCACTCGATAGATTGTCGCATTCATTTATAATTTAAGGCTTTTTAGGTTAAATAGCTCAACTAGTATTTTTTTCATAGAAACGAATAGCTAAAAGCAACAAGATAGGCAATAAATAAAAAGAAGTTTAATTCAATAACTCACTATTTCACTGACCTTCAGGTTATAAGTAGAGCTAGTAGCTAGTTAAAAATGTTATGTTGCTGAGTAATCGGGTCGACACGTATCACAAATATGTGCCTTCACGTAAAAAGGCTATAGTGACGTTTCAAATAAGTTGTTAACAATTAACTTAATTGAGTAACTGGATCAACATTCATCACAAATGTTTACCTCCAAGTAAAAGGCTAAGTCCCGAAAAAAAAATATATATATATTTATGTTTAAATAAAAACCTACCAGACTTATATTAGGCTTGAAGTTTCATGGAACTATACCTAAGAACAGTTACCGAGCCTGAGGGGCTAAAAAATTATTAATGTGTGTGCACAATTGAAAAGGGTAAATAGATTAACACTTGGTCTTGTGTTAGTTGTATATTTAGTTCAAAGCCCCTAGACTTATATTTTGCATGTTAATGATTTGACACAACCGATTGATTATGTTTGAGATTAAATTAATTTCATAAAGATCAAAGCCATTGCCTTATTATTGCATCATGTGTTTTTGTGTTTTGCGTGTTGTTGTTTTTTTTGCTTGAGGACAAGCAAACGTTTAAGTGTGGGGATGTTGATAGTAGTGTTTTGTATGATATTTTAGGGTTTAATTTGTTATGCATTGTGTGTTAAAGTGAATGTTAAGCATGCATTTAAGTCTAAATTAGATTGGTTTTTGTGTTTAACTGTTTTTATGGGTTAGTTTGAATAGTTGAGCATAAATTGTATACTTTTGAGGTACCTTGAAGTGTGTCCTAGTGCTACAGGGAAAACGGGGAAGAACGGTGAAGAGTTAAAGAGTTTTGGGCCAAAACATACAGGTCACGATTGTGCATAGACAAAGAGCGTCAAGTCAGGTCACAATCATGACAGAAAGGAAAAAAGTGTCGGCCATGATCGTGCAGGCATGGCCATGATCGTGTCTAGTGTCATGATGACACGAAAACTTAATTTTTGGGTGATTTTTAGGATTGTTTAAACCACAAATTTGACCTAGAGCTGCTACCAAATAAATAGAACAATACCTAGCAGTCACCACTAGAGATTAGAGAGCCGAGAGTGCTAGATCCGTGAGAGCTGCACAAATGTAGGACTCTACCGAAAATCTAAGGAAAAACCTAGTTAGAAATCAGTCGATCAAAGAAGGAGACAAAGGAAGAGAGGCACGGAGATACGCTTGATGCGGCATACTTCCCGAAACAGGTGGTTTCTCACAGTTGCAACTTCAATGTCCATTCTAACAGTATTTTCTAGTTTTTATCTCAATTTAATTAATGTATAGGATTTGAGATTAATTAGAATTATTTGTCGTTGAGTGTTGATTTTTCTGTCTAAACTCAACTTTGGGTCTATTTATTCTTGAGATTAATAAAATTGATTTGATTGTGTTATTTATTACGATTCAATTTGATTCTTCATAATTGGGCAATAAACTGAGAGCGTGAGTCTGTGAAAATCATCGATTTAGGTTAACAAGGCTTAGGTAAATCGATAGGTAGAAAATTGAATTAAACTAGTAGACTCATTTAACAAGAGATCTAGCACAGATTCCCGGTAGGTTATGAGACAACGTTAGAACTAATTTAGGTTTTGGAAAAATTATAGATCGAGAGATCGCAATTTCTATAATTTAAATTAGGGATTATTAATTAGGGTTAAGAATTATAACTCCAGAGAGAGTAATTCGCCCTAAGATCATCTAGGCCCATTAAATCGAAATTTTCATAATTAGGTCGATTTTTTTTAATTTCGAATAAATTCCCCCTTTCTTTTAATTGATTGCTTATAGGCTGAAATTCGGATTATTTGTGTGAGTTAGCTTTTGTTTGTTCTTTGGGTGCTTAATTTCTAGAATTTGATTCTAAATTGATTTAAATTTTTGGATTAGTTGTTAAATTAGGTTTGTGAACTTAGTTGCTGTCAAATTTTAGGACTAGTTCCCTTCCTCGTGGAATCGACACCTTAGATACTACACAAACGACCCATGTGTTTACAGAATTTACCGAAGTTATAAATAGTAAAACTTAGAGCGTGTAACCTTAAGCGAATAATATGGAAGGAGCTAAATGGGAATGATTATCAACCAAGACCTTATCCTGAAGAACTGCATGTGCCACCTGAAGATCACAATTTTGTCACGTAAGGGGAGGAAGGAGTCGATCCAACAACCCTAAACAAAGGTGCTTCTTAGGAGGCAACTTGAGGGAAGTAAATTTCTTTTCTCTACATTTTTGCATTTTTTTATATGCATGCGTGTTCTTTGTTGGTTTATTTTGCTTGTTTCTTAGTTTTCAATCAAAATGAGAGAAGGAATAAAACAAAAAAGAAACATTTTCTCATTTTCTTTTGCTTCTGGGATTATATAGTCATAAGTAGAGAATGAATTTACTAGAGAATTTCCTAGCAACTTTGGCATGTACTTTTGCTCTTATGATTGGTTAGTATGCACTATCTTTAGAAGAGTACTGACTAATGGTAGACAAAGCCAGTGGTATTTTAAGCCTTATTAAACTGAAACATCCATATCAGTCTCATTGTCTTTTGATAATGTGTGACCTTCATGATATATACATCACGATTTTGCCTTGAATTTCTATTATAGACTACATTTTTATCACATGCATTAACATGTATATGACTGGGCATTCTTTATTTTTCATAAACTATATTAGCCAAATAACTTAACCTATTGGCATGATTTTTCCCTTGTTAACCCCCTTTAAGCTTTATACTTTTTCTTTGTGCATTAACCACATTACATGCTCTATACTTAACCAAATATCCTACCCAAGCCATAAACCTAGTGGAACATTTGTGATTGGTGAGTTTATGGATGTACAAAAGTGTGGGGGTGTACATATGTGTTGGTTGGATAATGTTGGAATGTTTTGTTATGTCTTATCATTGAAATTCCCATGCTAGTGTAGTTTATTTTAATTTTCATAAGGAAAAGAAAGAAAGAAAAGAGAAAAGAGAAAAGCACAAGAAAAGAAAAGAAAAGAAAATGAAAAAAGAATTAAAAAGAAAAAGAAAAAGAACAAAAAGAATTTGTTTAAATAAATGTATCTAGGAGCATGTGCATATATGTTGAAAATTTGTTTATGATTAATGCATTCTCCTAAAGTTATGATGAATGGGTTATTTGAGTATATTGGATATAAGGTAGATGGTGGTTTGGAAGGTTCACTCTTGTGGTTTAAATGTATTGTTAGCATAAATTATATGAGTGATTCCTTCGGATTGGTATATGTTTCAAGTAGATGGTGTGTGAGAGTTGAATGGGGTTGTGAAATACAAATGTTGCATTTATCATAGCTGACGGTACCTAGTTTTTTATGTGTGTTGTTTTGTTTCATTATATTTAATGGCTTTCATGCTACTTGAACTAAGTACATCTCACCTTACCTTTGCCTACATTACAACCCTAAAAATTCCTTTGATTTATGATTTTGCATGTGAATTTTAGTAATGGAGAAATGAAATGATATGCAAACTTGTGGATTGTCATAATCATGAATGGTGTTGAGTGTACCCATAGATATATTTTTGTCAAACACATTGTTCGAGTCTACCATTAGATCGCTCAGTTTCTGAAGATGATGCTTGTTAATTGAAAATGAGTAAAAGCATTGAATGTTGAATTCTTTCTATGATTTTTGAAAGTATTCATCTTTGGTTGTGATTAAATAGTCTTGGAAAATATGAAAATTGAGTAAATGTTTTGGGTATTTGAGCTTAATTTGGATGTTTTTCTTAAGGATAAGCAATAATTCAAGTGTGGGGGTATTCAATAGGATTGAATTATCTTATATTTTCTTATGTATTTCCATGTGATTTCAATCCTATTTTTAAGGTAAAATGCTTAATTTGTGTTTAATTTATGTTGACTGTTAAGTTGGATATCTTGATATATATTTGAGATCAAAAAGACAAGATATGTTGACTGTTAAGCAAATTGAAGCATAAATATTTAACAAGAAAAGGACCTAAAATAAAAAGAGATTATAACTTGTTGGTGGCGATATAAAACAAAATTGAAGAAATAACACGAGTACCTGCATATTTTTGCATCTAGTTTACATGAGTTTAATGGTGTGAAGTTAATGGAATGATGGCTAGGAAAAGATGAAACAAAATGCAACCTCCATTGAAGCACCAAACAGTAGTGTGTGGATAACAGGAAAAAGAGAAGCAAATGACAGTGTAAAATGGAATAAAACACAGAGGACTAGCATAAAACCCTAGTGTTTAAGGGCTGGAATGGGGAAGTGAAGAAGCTAGAGCGAGACATGTACAAAAAGGGGGGATTAAAACCTCACAACTTAATTCGTCCCATTAGCTACAGGGGCGATAGAAACTAAAGGAGTAGAGGAGGTAGAATGAAGAGAGTGGCAAGAGTGAATAAGTGAAGAGAGCTACAGTGAGAAGAGAGTCATAAATAGTGTAGATGGTTTAATGTTAAATTATCTTATCAGTGAATAGTGTAGGGAATACTGAGTAGAGAAGAGTTATGGCAGTGAAGAAGAAAGAAAGGGGTTTCAGGTAGGGATGGAAATAAGGGCTAAGCTCTATCTTCTTAGGACATTCATGGAAGGTTAAATGTCTCGACACCGGTTCGGATGTTATATCGACGCCGATGACTCGAGTTAAACATTTTTTTATTGTTTTTATTATTTCTTGCTCTCATTAGTAATTGATTATGTTATCTTGTGATTATTGGATTGTGTATTGAATGAGGATGACTTTAATGCGTTCATTGAATAGTTTGATTGCATACCCATTGCTAGAATTTTGATATAATCCGTAATTGTTATGTTGAAATTCATGTGTAGCGACTAATGATTCGTAATCATTAGGGATGACATGACCAAGTTAAATGATGCATCGTATGTGGTTGTTGGCTTAATTGATCGATTTTCTTAATTCTTAATACTACTGCCTAATTAAATATAGAGATTGTATCCTAGGTTATTTAGTGGTTAGGTTTAATCAATGATCATATCTTGATTAAACAAACCCTAAGGGAAAACTCGGGTTAATTCTTAACCCACGATTAATAGTTTTTAGGAGAGGTTTGAGAATAACAAATCAATAAAATATTCTTAATTAGGGTGTAGACTGAGATTGAGCCAAAGAATTGGATCCCTACCGAATTCCCCAATTTTACCATTTTTTGTATATTTCTTTAATTTGTTTTTATTAGTTAGATTCATTTTATTTTCTTATTCCAAAATCCAAACCCTCCATTTTTCCTAAACATCGATTAATTTTATTTCATAAGCTAACCGAACACTCCCTATGAGACCGACCTAGACTCACCGTTGCTACAGTAGTAGTCTAGTTATTTTATTTTGACTAGCGTTATAATGCGCTGGTCAACGTTGAAACAACATTTTTGGTGGCTAAGGATGAAGAAGCAAGTGACTGAGTATGTTGCTAAATGCTTGACATGCCAACAGATTAAAGGATAGAATTAGGGGGTTGAGAAGTTACAGTCATTAGCTATCCCAGAGTGGAAATGGGAGGGGATTACTATAGATTTCATTATAGGTTCGCCAAGGACACCAAGACAACAAGATGTGATATGGTTCATAGTTGATAGATTGATGAAGTCGGCCCATTTCTTATTTATAAAAGAGAATAATACACTAGATCAGTTAGCTCATAAGTATGTGAATTAAGTAGTAAGGTTACACGGGGCCTTAGAGTCTACTGTATCAAATCGAGATCCTAGATTTACCTAAATATTTTGGGGTAGTTTACAGACAACATTGGGTACGACGTTGAACTTTAGAACAACATTTTATCCTCAGAAAGACAGCCAGAGTGAAAGATATGTTAAGACTGTTGAGGATATGCTCAGAACTTGTGCTTTTGAGTTCCAAGGGGCATAGGATCGATATGTGGCTTTGATTGAATTTGCTTATAATAATCATTATCACAACAGTATCGATATAGCACCATATGAGGCGTTACTTGGTAGAAGGTGTCATTCACCTTTGTATTGGGATGAAAAGGGTATAAGGATTATTGAAAATGATTGAAGATACTGTGGATAAAGTTTAAATGATCCGAAATAGAATTAAAGTAGCACAAGACAGGCAAAAAAGTTATGTGGATTTGCACATAAGAGATATGGAGTACCGAGTAGGAGATAAAGTGTTTCTGAGAGTATCACCTTAGCGAGGAGTGCTGAGGTTCGATAAAAGGGGTAATTTAAGCCCTAGATACATTGGTCCATATGAGATTATTGAGAGAGTTGGACTATTGGCTTACAAGTTAGCCTTACCAATAGAGATGTCTCAGATTCACAATGTGTTTCATGTTAGTATGCTCATAAGATATAGATCAAATCCTACACATGTATTACCAACTTAGGAGATTGAAATTGCTACTAATATGAGTTATGTTGAAGAACTAGTTAAGATAGTTGGTTATCAGACCAAGAAATTGAGAAATCGAGTGATTTGCATAGTTAAAGTCCTTTGGAGGAATCATTCAAGTGAAAAAGCTACATAAGAGATGAAGGAGAACATGAGGAAATAATACCCCCAACCATTTGACCAATCAGGTAAGAATTTCGAGAACGAAATTTCTTAAGGGGAGAATCGTAATAACCCGTCCTTCCATACTAAGGGTTAGGACATAGGATCCTAAACCACTGTATATGAGAAATAGCATTAAGAATACATGAGGTGTATTGCATTCATAAGCATATCATTAGCATACAATATACACACTCAATTGACATATTATGGGGTATAATAGATTTAAAATGGTTATGATGTGAAATGTGAACTATTATGTCTTGAATTTTTGATTTGATGAATTATAATTAGTAATTTGAAATTTGAAATTATTTGTCAAAATTGGGAGATTTATAAATTTATGTGTATTTTTGGACTAGAAAAAATGCCAAGTGGCAAGACAAATTGACATATGGCAAAAGAAATAAGTGACACATGGCATTAGGATTAATTGACAAATGGCATAAAAAATTGGATGACAAATGGCTTGGAGATTGAGAGAAAAATGGACTAGTTATTAAGAGACAAATGGAACCACAAGAAGATGACATACGGAAAATGACAAGTATCACAACACTTGTAACTTACCACTTACGACATAAACCTAATAAAAGACCATCTCTGTCTTTCATTCTACTTTTGCTACATGCTTTCTTCATTTTCTTCTTCTTTCTTCTCTCCATCTCACAATTCTCTCACAACCTAACCCTCAATGTTGAGTTTTTGCTATTTTCCTTCACTTTTCCACTCCAAGATCTTTGTTATCTTCTTCTTCTTGATGAAAACCCAATCTTTTCCATCTTGTTCTTGAAAATGTTGATGATCGTATAAGCTTGGAAAAAGAGCTAGGGTTATGTGATGATTTGAATAAGCTTGGAGTTAAACAAGTAAGTGTAGCAATGTTCTTCAAGGCTTGTTTTAATATAAACATTTATGATGATATTTTGAGATTGATTGATTTTGTGAAAATGGAATTTGAATGAGTGCTGGAAAGTTGATGAAGAAATGCATAGGTCTGTGTTCTGTTTTTGAATAAATGATCAATAATAGTTTATGTATTATTTTATGGATGATTTAGAGTTGAAATGGAGGTAAAAATGATGAGGAAATGGAGTAGAAATGATGAATTATACATAAGATGTGATGGATATAGTAGGTAGAGGTTTAAATCTAGAAAATTGGGAGGAGAAAGTGGTTGGAATTTTCAGATGGCATAACCCACAATCGTAGGAAGGCCTCCACGATCATAGGAAATGCAATGGGTGATGAAACTTTTGAATGACACCCACGATTGTGGGAAAGGCATTGAGAGTGAAATGTTACCTTTTGCGTGATGTTTGAACCAATTATTGATAACATACTTTCCTATGGTGCATTTAGACTTTATTGATGCTTGAAATGAACCTAATTTGATGTTAAATAAGTTGATAAATGTTTGATATGTTTAGGTTGTTAATTGAGGTTATAACTTAAGAATGGATTAATGATATTCATGTAACTAAATCTGGAAATTTAGAGATGTTTAAGGAATAAAAGTGTTCTTAAGAATGCAATTGTGATCCAAAAGAAATGAGTAAGGTGTAATAAGTATGAATGAGTGAAAATTGGGATATTTTGTGATTGTATAATGCTAGAAAAAGGATTATTGAATGTATGATTGATGAGATTAGAATAATCAAGTTTCTTTGAGACGTAAGCCTAAGTGCAAATTAGATATATACAAGTGATAATGTTTGAATAATCAAGGCTTATGTTTAAGGATGCATACCCAGGAATAGTCAAATTGAGCATATATATATATATATATACATATATATATATACATATGTATATATACATATGTATATATACATATGTATATATATATATATATATATATATATATATAGATATAAATATGCATATATATATATATATATATATATACACATAGTTGAAATTTTATGTGAATGATCAAATTAGTAATGTGTGTAAAATTTGTGTATTGTATAAATTCTATAGGTCTTGATCATATGAATTATATAGATTAGTTGCATTTTCAAGTATTTCTTTAATAGGTAATAATCCATTGTTATTTATGAAAAATTGTAAATAATTATATCTTTCTTCATAATACTCTTTTTCGATTTTATATTGAGATACTAAACTTTCAAAATATTTAACTTCAATGTATATTTGATTACAGAGAGTACACGGGGTAGTCATATATGCATTTGATAATGATTTTGAAACCTAATATAATGTTGTTTTAATTATGCTTTTTTCTTGAGTATATACACTAGTATGACTTTGAATAATATTATGAAATGTTTGAAGAGTAGTTTTAGAAGTATGAATAAAGATAAGAAAGTTACAAGTTTGGGTAAACGTCTAATACATTTCTGACTAATTTTTGTTTTAATTTCGACATGCATAATTAATAGATGAATAGTTGAATAGATCTACAAGTAGCACAAACAAGCACGATTTAATGAACTTTGTTGAGAAGAAATTGCATAAGAATAGGTCTAAAATTATAAGTCATACAAGCGTTAAGGAAATCGATAAGAGTAATTGTATCGAGATAAATTAAACTAACATATAGAAATATTAAGATAGGTTGAAGATAATACCTGATTATTAACGAAAGATAAAAAATAATTGATGAAAAGATAAAATCATTAGTAATCATACTTGTATTTCTCGTTTTCTCTTAATCGCCAATATGCAGGCTTTAATGAGATACAGAGACAGTAATAGAAAACTAGGAGTTTATTTTCTCATGAAATCGAGAGACTCGGTTATGCTTACATTATATAAACCCTTAGAGATGAAAGAGTCCAAACCAGATAAAGAAAAGAAAGTAGATTCCTTATGGCAAAGGAGCCATCTTTCAAGAAAAAAGAGTTGTCTGCCACATGGTCGTATATGTTGACAATTACAATTACAACTGACAATAACTACAATCGATACTATTCAATCTTCAATAATTACTTCATCAAAAAAATTATCATCGTTTGCTTTTGAGGTAGAGGGACAATAAAGGGGCAGTTGGTTAGCATGGGGGAATGGGAATGAATATAGTGAGGAATGGAAATAGATATTATCATTATAATTATGATGGTTGGTTAAGAGGAAGAAATGATTGTCATTACCATTGACAGTGGTTGGTTTGTAAAAAATATTAAGAAATAAAAATTTATTATATTTTAATTAATTATAATTTAATTAATTAATTGTAGTCGTTCGGTGACGGCAATGCAGGAGGAGCATTGCAAGCTGTCTGTGAATGCTGCAGTGGTATTGGGTAGCTTGGATGTGGGTGTTGCTACCAGATCAGGGAAGAAGCATTTCACTCAAGAGAAACATCCAGTAGTTGGTAAACGGAGTTCAAGGAACTGTAAAAATGGTGAAGTCAGGGGTTCTGCTTGGTTGGATTGATTCTATTATTCTCATTATGTCAGTCATCACGTGGAATTGTCAAGGGGCTGCAAACCCTCAGTTTCGCGCAATGTTCAAGGAGCTTTCTAAGATGCATAATCCTGATGTGTTTGATGTTGTTGAACCACGTATTAGTGGTGAGCCAGCTGTATCCACAAGATTGGCTGGCCAAAACACTTCTATCAAGAGGCACAGGGTTTTGCAAGTGGAATTTGGATCTTTTGGAAGTTGACTATTAAGGTCACAATGTTACAACATTCGCATCAGTTTGTACATATGCTTCTGGAGTTTGATAATGTTTCTTTATTTTGTTCGGCAGTTTATGCCAGTCCAATGTACGTAGGTCGGGTTGACTTGTGGAAGGAGTTACGTGCTCTCAAGAGATCAATTTCGGGTCCCTGGGTGGTTATGGGAGATCTTAACTATTGCATGGACCGCTCGGAGAGAGTAGGGGGTGCGAGTACAGCTGCTTGGCAGGATGAACTACTCTCGTTCTCAAACAATTACAGGCTAACTCATCTTGGTTTCGTGGGTCCCAAGTTTACTTGGTTCAGAGGTGCACTTCGATTTCGGTTGGATCGGGCGTTGGTCAATGATTTATGGCTTCAAAGTTTCCCAGACTCACTCCTAAAGCATCTACCTCGGGTCAAGTCGGACCACCGACCTATTATGCTGACCACGATGGCTTCACGGGGCTCTTTGTCTCGTCCCTTTAGGTTTCAGGCTGTGTGGCTCACTCATCTAGGGTTTGTTCCTTTGGTGTAAAAGTAGTGGGTGCCTAGGGTTACTTGGTCTGTGGCTTATCAGACTTTCATTCGGGAAGTTAAAGTTTGGAATCGACAAGTATTTAGGGATATCTTGAAGCGCAAGCAACTTCTGTATGATCGCATCAAGGTGATTGAATCTAGTCTTGACTTGGGCTGGTCAGAGGAGCTGATGATGATTCATGATGAAACATAAGAGGAGTGTGAGCTACTACTGTTTCAAGAGGAATTATTATGACGACAGAAATCTGGTATGAACTGGACTAATTATGGAGACAGGAATACTCACTTTTTTCACATGTCTATGCTTGCTCGTTAGAGGAGTAATTTAATTACTGCATTAAAAGAAGGTGATGGTACCTAGTGGGAGGATCCGGTTAGATTGAAGGATATGATAGTACACTTCTTCCAGAATTTGTATGCCAATGAGTCAACTAATAGGGGTGTGTTGGTTTCGGTTAGCTCGTATCCACGACTACAGCTGCAGGGTATTTTTGCTAATTTATGTGATATGATTCAGGGGAGATCTATGATGTGGTGTGAAGCATGGTTCATTCTAAGGCACTCGGTCCGGACAGGTTACAGCCTATTTTTTATCAGAGCCAGTGGTCGAGCGTGGGATTGTCTGTGGATAGGGTGGTCTGCGATTTGTTTAGGGATGGCCAGCTACCTACAGGGTTGAATGATACGTTTATTGTTTTGATTCCAAAGGTTCCTTCGCCATTAGGGTTACACCAATTCCGGCCTATCAGCTTGTGTAATGTCTTGTATAAGATTATCACTAAGCTTATTGTTCAGCATGTGAAACTGCACATTAAGGATTTAATTTCTAGTTGTCAAACTAGTTTTGTACCTGGACGACAGATTGTTGATAATGTAGTGATTGTGCAAGAGATTATATATGCGATGCAGCGGCAGACAGGGAAGAAGGGTTAGATGGCAATTAAGCTTGATTTGGAGAAAGCTTATGACAGGCTAAATTTGGATTTCATCACGGAATCTCTTACATTTATGGGGTTTGAGCGGCAATTAGTGGAGCGCATTCGGCTATGTATTTCATCGGTTACCATGCAGGTTTTGTTTAATGGCTCAGCTACAACTTCTTTTATGCCTTTGAGGGGGGTTCGTTAGGGTGATTCTTTGTCACCTTATTTGTTTGTGTTGTGTATGGAACGCTTTACTCATGTCATTATGGACTCAGTGCAGGAGTATAAGTGGAAGCCAGTGCGAATGGGGAGGCAGGGTAAACCTATTTCACATGTATTTTTTGCTGATGATTTGTTTCTTTTTACTGAGGCTTCTACAGAGCAAGCTAGGATTACCATGGACTGTTTATGGCGATTTTGTGATAGTTCGGGCTAATGTGTAAGTGCGGCGAAGTCGTCACTCTTTTTCTCTAAGAACACATCAGTTAGCCTGAAGCAAGAGATTTGTCAATGTTTGGACTTCCGGTATTCAAATACTGTTGGTAGATATCTGGGAGTTCAGATTATACAAGGTCAGGATAAAAAGTAGTCTTATTCACTGATCCTGGATAAGATGAAAGCTAAGTCATCTAGCTGGAGAGCTAAAAAAATGTTGCTTGCGAGTAGATCGACACTTGCCAAGTCGGTCCTCGCTGTTATCTCAACCCATGTTATACAAACCAGTCTCTATTTTGCAGGAGATTGATAAGGTAATTTGACAGTTTCTACAGGGTTCCTCGAAGGAGAGGAGAGGTAATTATTTAGTAAGCTGGCATAAGATTTGTGCGCCGAAGGAGAGTGGGGGTCTTGACTTAAAGTCGGCAGAGCTTCATAATAAGGTTCTAATGCTCAAGTTGTGTTGGCGTTTTATAATTGAGAAGGATTCTTTTTGGGTGCGGATTCTTTCTAGGAGATATGGTTGGGAAGAGAACTTATTTAAACTTCCGAAATCCTGGCCTAGCTGCTCGAAAACTTGGAGTGGTATTTGTAAGCTGTGGTCTACCTTTGTGCGTTAACCCAATCATGAAACTAGAATGAAATTATTTATCCATCCCCCAGCTGCTCAGTAACTTGGAGTGGTATTTGTAAGCTGTGGCCTACCTTTATACGTGAGTGTGGGTGGCAGCTAGGGGATGGACGGACAATTTTGTTTTAGTTTGATGATTGGGTTAGTGACATAGGGCCTTTACATGTATGGGCGCTGGGTGGGATTACTCCTGACATGCGTAGCGTCAAGGTCCGTGATTTCTTTTGTCATAATGGGGCCCGGAATGAAGGCTTGTTATGACAAGTTTTTTCGAGTAATGTTGTCACTTATGTGTTAGAGTTACGTCTGGCTCTAGATTCGGAAGACACGTTACTATGGTTGTATAACCCAAGTGGTGTGTTTTCGGTCTCCTTAGCATATGATTTGTTGGAAAAGGATGCTAGTGAGGACCCTGAGCGGTTATGGCGGCGAGTATGGAAGTGGCAGGGACCTAAGCAGATCAGGAGCTTTTTATAGTTGGCTGGTCATGATAGACTTTCCACAAATAGTTTGTGCTTTCGAAAGAATTGTGCCCCTAGTGATTTATGTCCACGATGTGGCGCATAGGTGGAATGTACTTTGCATGTTTTGGGAGATTGTGAATGGGCAAGGCGAGTGTGGGATCGTTTTGTTCCATCTAGTGAGCAACAGGGCTTTTTCTCCCTTGATCTGAAGCAATGGTTACTATCCAACATGGAACGGGAACGGTGGAGTTCGGGTACACATGATTGGTCTGTTTTGTTTGGGGTTATATCTTGGCTATTTTGGCATTGGAGGAACAATTTTGTCTTTGCGGAAGGGATTTATATTCCACCTGTTCTTCGGCCTTATGTTTGGCGATATTGGAAACAGTTTTTATTTGGTTTTGCAGTCAAACAGGGAACGGGTGCTATCGTTGGGTTAGTTGGATCCCCCCTTTACTTGGCTAACACAAACTGAACTATGATGGAGCTAGGCATGCTACAAGCGTGCACGCGGGAGCTGGTGGCCTTTTACGTGATTCGCAAGGTAGGTGGATTATGGGATTCTCGCAGTGTCTAGGCCGAGTATCGGTCTTATAAGCGGAATTACAAGCTATTTGTACTGGGTTAGAACTAGCTGGACGGCACCAGGTATCTCATCTTCATATCGAGACTGATTCGTATGAAGCTTGGCTCCTTTTATCCGCTCGAACTTCGACTTCGGCAGTGGGAGCGATGCGGCAATGTTTTGATCTTTGTAGCTTGTTTGTGGATGTGCGCTTTGATCATGTCTTTCGTGAGGCTAATTGTTGTGCGGACTATCTAGCTAAGCATGGTCTTTTT
>JANQBM010319787.1:0-20288 GCA_025594535.1 Erythroxylum domingense
ACGCCACCCTCGCGGGGCACGGATCTGGGTATCACTGTCGATATCGGGTTCGGGTTCAGCGGGAGTGGGGTGTTACATAATCTCATTTTACCCATTTTGTGGTTGCCTTGTCACATTGAGAACAATGTGTTCTTTAAGTGTGGGGAGGTGACACTTGTTTTGTTAATTGCATTATTTTAGTCACTGTTTGCATTCTGTTAAATAAAATATATGTTTAGCCATATCATGTTATTTTGTGTTAAGCAACGAAACGGAAAATCATTTGGATTAGTAATACCATGAGATTTTGTCATGCTAGTTAGAATTAGATTGAATGCATGCTTGAACTTGGATTAGGCTACTTGAGTAGAAAGAGAACCATATTAAGTGATGAAAAGTAGTTGGTTACATAAGTTTACTTACAATTTGACATTTGAGCAATGAGGTAGTGTAGAGATGCATAATGGACTTTCATTTGAGCAAATGTGAGGATTGAGCCTATATGACTTCATATTTAGTCATTCTATTTCTTTGTTTTGTGATGCTTCCTTAGGTTATTACCTTCAGAACTTGCTTTGAATTAGTTTCAGTCTATTGGATACATGCTTAATAGAGATGATTAAGTCCCTTTTTGTGTTAACCCTTGACATAAATGATCTACCTTTTGATTATCCCTGCTACCCTCGTTGAACCTTAACCATTTTATTTCTTGAAAATACCTAAAAAATTTAAAACCTAGAACCCCATTAACCTACCCATTCATAAACTTAGTAGAGTATTAAGTAATATGTTAGTTGGGATCGTTGTGAAAAGTTTTACCGAGATGAGTTGAGGATACTTCTACTTTTGAATCACTTGGTATTTTATTGCTATTTTATTCATAATTTCTTCCTTGTATTAAGAAAAAGAAAGAGAAGTAAAAAAAGAAAAGAAAAAGGAAGAACACTTGAGTAGCATAAATAAGTGCAGAGTAGTAGCATATTTACACCAATGTATCTCCGAGGGGATTGTGAGAATATCCTTCGAGGGAAGTTTTAAATTTCCATCCCTTCTTCTTTCTTTCATTCTTCAAATTTTCACACACTATCTCTCTAACCTACAAAACCACTCTCCCATTCTCTAAAATCTTTCATCTTTTACTAGATTCTTCATATTTTCTTCATCTATTTTCATTAATCTTTTAATCCTTTACTCTTCTCATGCATTAATCATTCAAAAATACAAGAATTTGGGTAAGTTTTTTCTCTCTCTAAAAAACGAGCTCACCCCCTTGCACTTATTTTTGCAAGTTTTCTTTTTCCAATGGCACCAAAGAATATGGCAGCTCAGAAACCGACTGATGAATTACTCCTTCACGTCTCTAATGAAGGTAAGCCTAATTTAGTGGTAGACTTTCGTGCCTTATTCCCTATTTATTCGAAGGAAGAAGGTACGTATTTTCGAGACCTTAGAGATAAGAAATTGATCACTCCTCGATACTTTGATTTTGAATTGTTAGAAACAATAATATTGAGGCAAAAAATTAAGCGATTAGCTGCGAACATTGGTTGGAATAGATTCATTCGGTGTGACGTGACTATTCACCCTATGATTACTATAGAGTTTTTCACTACAGTCCGCTATAACCCTAATGTTTTCTGGTTTAGGTTCTTTTGTAATGTTTATAAATTGGATTACAATGTCATTCATGCACTTTTTAATTTATCAAACACTAAAATTTTAGATGATCATGATGACTTTTATCTGAATGATTATTGGAAACTCTAATGGGTGATGAAAATTTTGACTCTAGGAATGTATCGAACACTTTAATTATAGTGTCGAGCATTTACTTTTATATAAATTTATGTGCTTAACAGTGCTTAAGCATAATTAAGATGATGACTTAAGAACTTGGATTGGTCTTCGAAATCCTAAGCCTAGACCAAGGAATCGTTCTAAACTGCTTAAAGATATTGGAAAAGAGCATCTAGTCCAACCAAGATCCTCAATGCCTTTACTCCCTAAGGAAAGTCTACCACTAATACCTTGTATGATGATGAAATTATATAAGGATAATTTTGCCACCCTTGGAAGCTCAGACCAATAAAACCATTGAAGTTTCTATAAGGCCTTACTCAAAACCTACAAGTATTAGTCCACATAGTAATCACGTACCTATTTCTCCATTAGAAGAGGTGCTAAATTGGCAGACACAAAATGTTATAGCATAAAATAATGTCCTTCGAAGAATTGATTCAAAGCTTGATGGCATATCTCAACAAACGCAAGGACTAAACTCGAAGGTTGATGATATATCTATTCAAGTACGATAGCTACTTCAACGACTACTCAATAAAGCTACTTAACTTAATTTAGATCTAAGAAGATACAAAGACCAACATTATTACGGCCTAGAGTTCTCAAAGAAAGAAAGAGAACTTCAAAAGGTTTGAGAAAAACTTAAGAGGATCGAATCAGAAATGACTAAGGAATAATCTAGAGTTGTTTATAAGTCATATCCTTCAATATTCTCAGTCGTACAACTAACTTATAACACTGCACCATATTCTGATGCTACTAAATATGGAAAAGTCTTAAAAGAGTCTTATTCATTTCTCAGACATATCTGCTCTAAACCATCAAAGCCTTCCAAGCCAAATGTGCCACCAACAGACATTTTGTCAATCTCCAAACCCCTACCTACATCATCACCTCCTCCACTAGAAGAAACGCCTTCCTAGGATAAAGCAAACAAATCTATTCCTAATCAAGAATTCATAGCTACTCTCCAACCAATCCCAGATAATTCTGAAAATATCACAGTACTAGATAGCTCTAATGACCAAACTAACAGTCAAGCTTTTGATTCCTTTCTAGAAGATTCAAATAGCTCTGAATAACTTATAGATCTCACTAAGATATCTCAAATAATGATGGCTGTTTTGCAATCTTCACACATAGAAATCAAACCTGATATTAACGACGCTGAGTCCATGATTGAACCAGTCAAACCATAGGTAACTCTTAACTATAAACCTACTTCTATTCCATGGTTCACTTTTGATGATGTTCCACTAACAAAATGGAGAGATCAGCTGTATAAATTTAATATCTGGATAACCTTTAAATGATAAGGCCAGATATGTCCCTCAAGGACATCTTAACCAAATTTGTCTTTAGAATGATGGGAACTCTACGAGAATGGTTCTAAAGCCTTAGTGAATACATGTGTATACAAGTCCTATAATTGACAGAAGTCAGTTTCATATTAAGAGTGATCCATAATAAGTTTATTGGTAACTTCCAACTTATTGATCGACAAAGCAGACAAGAATACTTCTAAATGAAGTGTTGTTTTATGAACCGCAGGGATTTACAAAAGCATTTCAAAAGAATATCTAAAAAATATTATATGTTCAATGGCTTCAATGATGTTAATCTTAGGTACACATTCATTGCTTCCCTTCCTGATGAATTACAGAGAGCAATCAATTCTCTTCATAAAGATATGCTCGAAATCTCTTTTGGAGATATCTATCAATTAGTTTTGGTGACATCAGATAAATTATATAAGCAGCATGAGTTCTTCAAAGCTATGCTAAAAGGTATACCTTAAATCAAACGAGCCTGCAATAAGCCATACTTGAAAATCAAATGCAAACACATGGAAAAATGTGCACGTCATATAAAGAAGGAAAAACACTTCAGACGGAAGCCGCTAAAAAGTTATCCTTTCCACAAAAGGAAGAAAAAGAGAATAACATTCTTCAAATGACGTGCTTCTAATGTTAGAAAGTTAAATCAGTGTTATTTCCATAAAAAACCAGATCATTATACAAAAATTTACCCGAAGAAATCCAAAAAGGATATAAAGATCTGATAATCTGTGGAAGTTATGATGCCTATCAGAGATGACGAAGACATTGAGTCTCTTTTTGAAGAATAGTTAAGCGAAGATGAAGAGACTCTCTTTGCCATTCCTGATAGTGATTCCTCTAATGAGAAAGTCTCTTCTCCTGAAGAAGAAGATAATGAGCCAATCTACATGCTGAAACAATCTTGTTTCAAGCTAGAGTCCTAGAAGCCAATCGTTACACGAACATACATCAAGCTTCAATTGCTTCTAGATAAATATCATAAACTAATCCTAGCTATTGGTTACATGGATACAAGCTCCTTTAGAAGCATCATAAAACCCCATATCCTTCCAAAAAAAGAATGGAAACCACATAAGGAGTACTTTACTGCATTTGATGGCAAATCCTTTAAGATAGATCTTATCACAAAGCAAAGGATTGGAATCAAGTTCTTCCTAAGCTGTATTGTTTGGACTAAAAAATTAGGAAGAAACCTTTCTAGTCTTGACATACTTATCAGAATGGATGTCTACTGCTAAGCAGAGAAGTTACTCATCTTGCCAAAAGGGGTTTGTTATAAACAAGACTTTCAAGAATACAATGAAGATCGTAACATCTTTGAATTACCGGATGCTCCTTTTAGATATGAAGATATCAGAGATTAAATTTTACAGTATTGTCAAGAAAATTATGAACAGTTCAATCATCCACATCCATTATGGCAAAATTTTGAATTATATATCCAATTACCATTCAAGAAAAAAGAGGGCATTAATATGACAAAAGCCACACATCAAAAAATGAATCCAAATGACTTAAAGATGGCATAAGAAGAATGTCTTATACTTCTGAAATAAGGACTGATCGAGCCAACCAAATCAAACAGGGCATGCCAAGCATTTTATGTAAAAAAAAGAGCAGAAAAAAAAGGAAAAAAGTGGTTAGTTATTAATTGCAAGCCTCTAAATCATTTTCTACAAGATGAAAAGTTTCCTCTACCTAAAATTAATATGCAGGAGCTATTTTTATAAGAAGCCAAAATATTTTGAAAGTTTGACTTAAAAAATGAATTTTGGAAATTAGGTATTGACCCAAAGGATCAACATATGACTTCATTTGTATTCCTAATGCCTAGCATCAATGGAAAATCATGGCATTTAGGATAAACTGTCCCATCATTGTTTCAGAAAGCCATAACCAGAATGTGTGAAGGTATCTTATCCAATGCTCTAATTTACATTGATGACATTATGTTATACTATCGAACTCAACAAGAATATCAAACCCTTTAGCAAGAATTCTTGTATCTCACAAAGACATATGTGATCATGCTCTCAACCACAAAAGCCAAATTGGTTCAGCTCATATTAACTTCTTAGGTGTGAAATTTCATGATAGATTCTACCAGCCTGGCCTACATTGACATAAGAAAATATGTGAAAAATTCCTTTTCTTGTGTTGAAGATTTAGAAAACGAATAAAAGATCCACTTAAATGTATGGATGAGATTAAATGGTATAAAATTGAAACACTATAATGGACACTGAGAATCTCATATGCCTTTTTAAGGCCAACTAACACATCAATTAATAATTTTACAATTTAATAAAGGCAATCCATAAGTAGTTCTGACCTAAGTTGTACAACTTTGCATCAGATTGTCTGAAAAATTACTTTTCCTATATACAAAAATTACAATGTACATTAGATAAATTATCCATTCCATTGCTCGAATAAGAAATTCTTTAAATTGACCTTTGACATTTTAGATGCTATCCACTATACTATATCATAACTTATTGAAGACATATGTGATAATGCTCTCAATTGCAAAAGTCAAATTGGTTCAGCCAATATTGACTTCTTAGGTATGAAGTTTCATGATAGATTCTACTATCCTGGCCCACATATAGTTGAAGAATTACTAAACTTCCCCAAAATGAATCTCACTATTAAACAAATCCAACTTGACCCATCATATATATCTTTTCAAAAAAATTGAAAAACGACGTCACTTTTGAAGTAACGGTCAGGCCATGGGCTGGGTCGTGGCAGGTCTGACCTTGGCCAGTGGCCCAGTCAAGCCGACCATGATCCTCGCCTATAGCCTGTTCAATCTGGGCCAAAATCGGGTCAGACAGGCTGGGTCCTTTTTGATATCCCTAATTGTCAGACCTATCTAGTACTGTGATAGTTTCAAAATTATTTGGGAATAACTAGAGAGTAGCCATGAATTCTTAGTTAGATATGAGTTCGTTTGCTTTATCTTGGGAAAACTAGTGAAACTAAAATATCTTACATGCTCATCTTGTAAGATAATTATTTGGGTAAAAAATTAAAAAAGTTCAAATTCAAGCTCAATAACCAATCCAAAAAAAATTTTCACTCTTTTCAAAGGACCAAATTCTCTATACGTATTATGATGTTCCAACCCTGTGCCATTTAATCTCATCCACATATTTATGTGAGGACCACATTTTAATTAAAAAGATTCCCTTTCTTCTTTATTTGTCAACTACTATTTATTTATACATATAAAAAAGAAAAGAGGGGGGTTATGCTAAACCCAGAGAATAGGAATCTTAAACGAACAATATCAAGAATCATTATTATTTTGACATAAGAAAAGATGTGAAAATTTCCTTTTCTTATGTTGAAGATTTAGAAAACGAATAAAAGATCCACATAAATGTATGGATGAGAGTAAATGGTACAAAATTGAAACACTATAATGGCCACCGAGAATGTCATATGCTTTTTAAGGCCAATTAACACTTCAATTAATAATTTTACAATTTAATAAAGGCCATCCATAAGTTTTTCTGTCCCAAGTTGTACAACTTTGCATCAGATTATCTGAAAATTTATTTTTTCTATATCCAAAAATTACAATGTACATTAGATAAATTATCCATTCCATTAATCGAACAAGAAATTCTTTGAATTCACCTTCGACATTTTTTATGGTATCCACCATACTATATCATAACTTATTGAACACATATATGATCATGCTCTCAACCGTAAAAGCCAAATTGGTTTAGCCCACATTGACTTCTTAGGTATGAAGTTTCATGATAGATTCTACCAGCCTGGCTCACATATAGTTGAAGAATTATTGAACTTCCTTAATATGAATCTCACTATTAAACAAATCAAACAATTTTTAGGAATCGTAAATTACAATAGGGATTTATCCCTTAATTGTTAGAGCATATAAGTTATCTATCAAATTTATTGAAGAAAAAGCTACCTCCACGGGGTCCAGAACAAACAAAGGTGGTCCAACAATTAAAGAAAATTAGTTAGCATCCTTTTTCTTTAAGAATTTTGATAACTGACTGATATGTTCATTATGAGAAAAGGTTGGCTGATCATTCTGATCGGGCTAGAAAAGGGTCTAAATGATTTTAGGTGTTCTTCTCTCAATTTGCTGAAAACAGATTTTACTGTTCCATCTTTTAAACTTCTCAAAATAGGAGAAGCGATAGTATTAATGTTCCATTTTTAATCCATTCTATAGGCATCATCTCTGTCAATTGCTGTTATGGCAGCTATCGTGGAATTTATATAATAATGGTCTCATTTTGAGACCTATCTGCAACTATGTAAAGAACATCTCGTGTAAATTTTGGGAAGTTTAAATCTAAAGCATGGTTTTGCATTTTGTAGATGATCTGGAAATGGAGTGTGGTTAAGATGGAGGTAGGATCTTGTTCTTCGACAACAATTTAGATTTGTACTTTTATCCTTGTGGATATTGTCAGATTATCAAGTTTGATTTTAAAATTTGGAGCGATGATTATGATGACACTTTCGTCATTGAGCGTTGTCAAGAGAGAGCATTGTCAAGAGAAACATTCTGGTAAGACATGTATGCCGTATCAAGGAGAGAAACTATAGCAGTCATTAAAATTCCTTTTCTTCCTTGTAATATTAAAACCATTCGTATAGCGCCTACATGGAGATGTATCTATCCTTAATTTATCCATAATGGGATTAACTCTGAGGGGAACCTTAGAGTTACATATTGTTCAGCAGAAATAGATTTGAGACCAAATTGGTCTAATCTGGATCCCTGAATGAACTCTTTAAGCTACACTTGATATGTAGAGATTAATGAGCGAATACTCCTTGTAAATGATCTGGATCTATGATATAAACTATATGGATTGAGTAGAGGTAGATGGGTGTCATCGATTTTGGTATCTTTAGGTAAGTGGGTGATTTCTACTAGGTTTTTTATTTTATTAGAGAGTGTTTTCTTTAGTGAGAGGGAATTTGTCTTAAACAAAGGGTAGAAGAGAAATGAGTTAGGCTAGAACACTTCGAAACATCACTCATGCTTATTGGGGTCTCTCCCTACTCACTCTTATCAACAACTTTACTATACGAAGGGTCGGGATGAGTCGACCTGGCCAATTTGACCCATCATATATATTTTTAAAAAAAACTTCAAAAACGACTAGTCAACTTGACCCATCATATTTTTTAAAAAATTTTCAAAAACAACGTCATTTTTGAAGTAACGGTCAGGCCAAGGACCTGATCCTGGCCCGTCCAACCTTGGCCAGTTGCCCAATCAAGCCAACCATGATTCCCGCCTATAACCAGGTCAATCCGAGCCAAAATCGGACCAGACAGGCTGGGTCTTTTTTGACATCCCTAATCGTCAGACATATTTAATACTGTGATAGTTTCATAATTATTTAGGACTAACTAGACAGTAGCCATAAATTCTTGGTTAGGTATGTGTTCGTGCTTTATCATGGGAAGGCTAGTGAAACTAAAATATCTGGCATGCCCATCTTGTAAGATAATTGTTTGGGTAAAAAAATTAAAAAGTTCAAATTCAAGCTCAATAACTAATCCAAAAAAAAAATCACCCTTTTCAAAGGACCAAATTCACTATACCTATTATGGTGTTGCAACCCTGTGCCATTTAATCTCATCCACATATTTATATGAGGCCCACATATTAATTAAAAAGATTCCCTTTCTTCTTTAATTGTCAACTACTATTTATTTTTACGTATAAAAAAGAAAAGAGGGAGGTTATAATAAACCCGAAGAATAGGAATCTTAGACGAACAATATCAAGAATCATTATTATTTTGACATAAGAAAAGATGTAAAAAATTCTTTTTCTTGTGTCAAAGATTTAGAAAACGAATAAAAAATCCACATAAATGTATGGATGAGATTAAATGGTACAAAATTGAAACACTATAATGGACACCTAGAATCTCATATGCCTTTTTAAGGCCAACTAGCACATCAATTAATAGTTTTACAATTTAATAAAGGCCATCCACAAGTTTTTCTGACCCAAGTTGTACAACTTTGCATCAGATTGTTCGAAAAATTATTTTTCCTACAAAAATTACAATGTACATTAGATAAATTATCCTTTCCATTGTTTGAACAAGAAATTCTTTGAATTCACCTTCGACATTTTAGATGGTATCCACCATACTATATCATAACTTATTGAAGACATATGTGATCATGCTCTCAACCGCAAAAGCCAAATTGGTTCAGCCCACATTGACTTCTTAGGTATGAAGTTTCATGATAGATTCTACCAACCTAGCCCACATATAATTGAAGAATTACTGAACTTCCCCAATATGAATCTCACTATTAAACAAATCCATTAATTTTTAGGAATCGTAAATTACATTAGGGATCTTATCCCTTAAGTGTTAGAGCATATCAGTTATCTATCAAATTTATTGAAGAAAAAGCTACCTCCACGGGGTCCAGAATAAATAAAGTGGTCCAGCAATTAAGGAAAATCAGTTGGCATCCTTTTTCTTCAAGAATTTTCATAACTGACTGATATGTTAATTATGATAAAAGGTTGGGCTAATCATTATGATTGGGCTAGAAGAGGGTCTAAATGATTCTAGGTGTTCTTCTCTCGATTTGTTGAAAATGGATTTTACTGTTCCATCTTTTAAACTTCTCAAAATTGGAGAAATGGTACTACTAATGGATCATCCATAAGAAGTATGAAACTTCTTTTCATAATTTTTAATCCATTCCATATGCATCATCTCTATCAATAGCTTTGATGGCAGCTGTTGTGGAATTTATAGAATAGTGGTCTCTTTTGAGACCTGTTTGCAACCATGTAAAGAACATCTCGTGTAAAATTTGGGAAGTTTAAATCTAAAGCATGGTTTTGCATTTTGTAGATGTTATGGTGATGGAGTGTGGCCATGATGGAGGTAGGATCTTGTTCTTTGCCAACAATTTAGATTTGTACTTTTACCCTCGTGGATATTGTCAGATCATCAAGTTTGATGTTAAAATCTGGAGCGATGATCATGATGACACTTTCATCGTTGAGTGTTGTCAAGAGAAAGCGTTGTCAAAAGAGAGCCTTGTCAAGAGAGACATTCTGGTAAGACATGTATGTCGTATCAAGGAGAGAAACTCTAGCAGTCATTGGAATTCCTTTTCTTCCATGTAATATTAAAACCATTCGTACAGCGCCTACATAGAGATGTATATATCCTTAATCTATCCATATAATGGGATTAACTCTGAGGGGAACTTTAGAGTTACATATTGTTTAGCAGAAATAGATTTCAGACCACATTGGTCTAATCTAGATCCCTGAATGAACTCTTTAGGCTAAGCTTGATATATAGAGATTAAAGAGCAAATAATCCTTGTAAATGATCTGGATCTATGTTATAAACTATATGGACTGAGTAGAGGTAGATGGGTGTCATTGATTTTGGTATCTTTAGGTAAGTGGGTGATTTCTACTAGGTTTTTTTATTTTATTAGAGAGTGTTTTCTTTAGATGACAGGGAATTTGTCCTAAAACAAGGGTATAAGAGAAACGAGTTGGGCTGGAACACGTCAAAACTTCACTCATGCTTATCGGGGTCTCTTCCTACTCACTCTTATCGACAACTTTACTATACGACGGGTCGGTATGGGTCAGCCTGGCCAATTTGACCCATCATATATATTTTTAAAAAAAACTTCAAAAACGATTGGCCAACTTGACCCATCATATATATATTTTTAAAATTTTTCAAAAATGACGTCCTTTTTTAAGTAACAGTCAGGTCACGGGCTGGCTCATGGCCCGTCCGACCTTGGCCAGTGACCCAGTCGAGCTGACCATGATCCCCGCCTATAGCTGGTCAATTAGGGCCAAAATCGGGCGGGACAGGTTGAATCTTTTTGACATCCCTAATCATCAGACTTATCTAGTACTGTGATAGTTTAATAACTATCTGGGACTAACTAGAGAGTAGCCATGAATTCTTGGTTAGGTATGAGTTCGTTTGCTTTATCATAGGAAAGCTAATGAAACTAAAATATCTTGCATGCTCATCTTGTATGATAATTGTTTGGGTAAAAAAATTAGAAAGTTCAAATTCAAGCTCAATAACTAATCCAAAAATAATTCACCCTTTTCAAAGGACCAAATTCTCTATACTTGTTATGGTGTTCCAACTTTGTGCCATTTAATCTCTTCCACATATTTATGTGAGGTCCACATATTAATTGAAAAGATTCCCTTTCTTCTTTATTTGTCGTCTACTATTTATTTATACATATAAAAAATAAAAAGAGGGGGGTTATGCTAAACTCGGAAACATAAAAACTAAGAATAGGAACCTTAGACAAACAATATCAAGAATCATTATTATTTTGACATAAGAAAATATGTGAAAAATTCTTTTTCTTATGTCGAAGATTTAGAAAATGAATAAAAGATCCACATAAATGTAAGAATGAGATTAAATGGAACAAGATTGAAACACTATAATGGACACCGAGAATCTCATATGCCTTTTTAAGGCCAACTAACACATCAATTAATAATTTTACGATTTAATAAAGGGCATCCACAAGTTTTTCTGACCCAAGTTGTACAACTTTGCATCAGATTGTCCGAAAAATTATTTTTCTCATACCTAAAAATTACAATGTACCAGACAATCATTAGATAAATTATCCATTCAATTGTTCGAACAAGAAATTCTTTGAATTCACCTTCATCATTACAACCCTCAGTAAAGTCCTTTTGATCTATTTGTGCATATATTCACTGTGGAGAAGAATTGATGTACTTGCAAGCCTATGGTGGTGTACTTTCTTTTAGGGAGTCTTCAGCGAAACACTAACCTTAAACACTTGAGTGAAGCGATTAAATTCTGTGAGTAAGATCCATTTTGAGTCTATGCTTCCCTGTAATCGATAGTGTCATAACTTGAGTCTGTTTATATATGCCGATGAAAATTAATTATGATGTATGTAGTAATTGAACATTTGAGTGGCCAACGTTTGAAAGATTGCATGCTCTTAATCCTTGTAATGATGAATTGATAGAGTGGATTGGTTGTGTTTCATTTTGCATGAGGACAAGCAAAGGTTAAGTGTGGGGAAGTTGATAAGTATGTTTTTAGGTTATGTTTCTAGTGTGTTTTCTATAGGGAGTTTAAATGCTTCTTTATGTATTTTAGTTCTAGTTTATTTGATCTTTAGCATCTTTTCTTGATGTTTGAAGTATTTAGTTGTTTCTTTATACTATATAGTCTTTCAGGGTAGTTATGGAGCTTATGTTTATAAGATGGATTGATGCACCTTGTTGATAAATTGCGTAGGTATCAAATTTGTAGTTGTGGATGTGGTATACGTGATTTAATGGCACCACTAGGCAGACTTAGAGAATTCAGATGCCAATAAAATTTGGAGATGAAGGACAGTGTGTGAGGAGGTTGTAGTTCAAATCTCAAGTCAATCAGAGGTCCAAAGAGTAAGTTATGGCCAACAAGTACATCGTGCAACTACAAGAAGAATACCTCTCTGTAAATCAGTTTTTGGTCATTGTTTCACCTTCATTTTGGTGCTTACAAGAACAAAGTACAAAATACTGTCACGAATGTAATTATTTTAACCTTTTCTATTTCTTTTCTATCATTCTATGTATTTGATTCCAATTAGAGCAGGAAAGGCCTCTGTTATCAAAAAATAAAACTTGTTAGAACTTCCAACTTTATATAGCTAACTCTCCTTTTCATGTTTTGGTGTAAAAAATCGACTAAGTTGTGGTAAACTTTCAATCTTTTATTTTCAACTATTTCTCAACTATTTCACAGAAAAAGTCAAAAAAACGGAATAAAATTTCCAATATACAATTGTTAATCATAAATGTTCTCCTTTCATAATAAAAGAAATCACTTTGTTTAACTCAAAAAACTAATTTTAGAATCAAATTAATGATGAAACATCGCATGCATGGGCGTGCAATATAACGCACGCTTGTGCACTACATTAATCAAAATGGAGCATACACAGGCGTGCATTAAGTTGCACGCCCGTGTAGAAGTCGCACAGTCATGCATGCTCCATTTAATGTCTAAAGAAGAAGAGAGAGGAGAGGTAAATGTCTTCGTCAACATATTTCATTAAGTTCTAAATATCCTCTTCAGGACTATATTTCTATCAGGGATACTATAGGATATAGTGTAATGATTTCAATGATTAAACTGTATTGATGTAATATGAATCAGAAAAAGTTGTTTTCGTAAAAGTTGTAGCTTATCCTCTTAACTTTTTAATGATATAAAGTTCGTAATTCTTGAACATGAGAATTAAGAAATATAATTTTTACAAAATTAAGTAACACATCAGGAGTGTGTGTGCACATGTACGATCGTGCACTAGCCCTTCCCTAATAGGAGTGCACAATCATGCACTTCCACCTTTTTTTAATTTATCTTAAAATTTTTATTTAAAAATTAAATTTAAAATAATAGAAAAACAAAAATTAAAATTTTTCACAAATTTGTTTTTTATTTTTATCATTTTAATTAAATTTTATTTAAAATAAAATTAAAAAGAACTAAATTTACATTTTGTATATTTTATTTTTTAAAATTATTAATAATAACGTAATTATAATTTTAATTTATTGTTTTTTACTTTTAACCTTTTTTAATTTATTTTAAAATTTTTATTTAAATAATTAAATTTAAAATAATAGAAAAACAAAAAATAAAATATCACAAATTTTGTTTATTATTTTTATCATTTTAATTTTAATTTTATTTAAAATTTAAAATTTAAAATTTGTTACATAAGTGCATGGGCGTGACTTAATTTGCACGACCCTGCACTTATACAATTTTTTCTTTTTAATTTTATTTTTAAAATTATTAACAATAACATAATTAAAATTAAAATTAAAATTTAATTTTAATTTTAATTTTAATTTGTTATTTTTTTGCACTTATGTGACAAATTTTAAATTTAGTAATTTAATTTATTTTTTATTTTTAAAAAACCAAAATAAAATGAAATAAACAAACAAAATTTTCTGTCAAATTTTTAATTTATCTTATATAAAATTAAAATTAAAATGAGAAAAAAAAATTTATTTTTAATTTATCTTATATAAAATTAAAATTAAAATGAGGAAAATCAATAACAATAAATGTACATTTAATTTTAATTATAATATGGTATTATTAAGAATTTTAGAAACAAAATTAAAATTCAAAATTTAAAATTTGATTTGTGCACTTATGTGACAAATTTTAAATTTACTAATTTAATTTACTTTTTATTTTTTAAAAAACAAAATAAAATGATATAAGGAAAAACAAAATTTGTGACAAATTATAATTTTTGTTTTTCAATTAATTTAAAAATAATTTTTAGAATAAAATTTCTACGTTAAAAAAAGATGGAACTAAAGAAACAAAAATTTTTATTTTAATTGTAACTATAATTATGTTAATATTTATAATTTTAAAAAACAAAATTTAAAATAAAGGAAATAGCATAAGTGCACGGGCGTGCATTTAAGGCTTTGACAAAATTGCATATTTGCTTTTTTTGTTAATTTTTAATTTATCATATATAAAATTAAAATTAAAACGATCAAATTAATTTTGTTATTTTATTTTTTAATTTATCTTATATAAAACTAAAATTAAAATGATGAAAATAAATAACAATAACTGTACATTTAATTTTAATTATAATATGTTTTTATTAATAAATTTACAAATTAAATTTTAAAATTTGTTTATTGTGCACTTAAGTGACAAATTTTAAATTTAGTATTTTAATTTACTTTTTATATTTTAAATAAAATACAAAATAAAATGATATAAATAAATAAAAATTTGTGACAAATTTTAATTTTTGTTTTTATGTTATTTTAAATTTAATATTTAAAATAAAATTTTAAAGCTAAATAAAAAAGGCTGGAAGTAAAAAAACAATAAATTAAATTTTAATTGTAATTATAATTATGTTATTATAAATAATTTTTAAAAAATTGCAAAAAAATTGCATAAATACATGGGAACGTGCATTTATTTTGAAATTTTTAATTATTGTTTTTTATTTTAAATATTTAAATTTTTAAATAAAATTAAAATAACTATGTTAAAAATAAAAAACAAAATTTTAGACTTTTTTAAATTTTGTTTTTCTATTATTTCACTCCTTTACAGAGGGAGTAGTGCACGATCGTGAACTCCTATTAGACAAGGGGTTGTGCATGATCGTGCATGTGCATGATTGTGCACTCCTGATGTGTCACTCAAATTTTTAAAATTGATATCTCTCAATTCTAATTTTCAAAAATTACAATCTTTATACCATTAGAAACTAAGGGGATATGCTACAACTTGTACGAAGACAACATTCTCTGATTCGGTCTAAATCAATACAGTTTAATCATTTAAATCAAGACATTATATCCTATAATATAAATTTCAGCAGTAGTCTTGAAGAGGATATTTAGAACTTAATGAACTATGCTGAAGAAGACATTTACCTCTCCTCTCTCCTCTTCTTCAGACATTAATGAACTAAATAAGACATTTATCTTTTCAGAGAGAATGTTTCATCTTCTTCTTTGTATAAGGTTACCTAAGAAAAGTTTACATGCAACGCACACCCGTGCATGCTCTGTTTCTTACATGACAATTCTTATCTATTAGAATTTTTATTCCCCTTTCTTGCCTTGCTCTGTGAAATAGTTCAAAATGACATATTGAAAGTCTAAGACAATTTAATCGACTCTTTACACCAAAACAAAAAAAGAAGGGTTTGGTTTCCATATCAAAAGATCCCTTAATGAATAAACATGCACGGATGCCTTCCTCTAATGATGATCTGTCTACATAGGCAATTCACATTTGTGTTTATTCCTCTTATTCCTCGACAACTCCTTTATTACTAATTAAAGCCTCCATTGTAATGCATCTCTCCTTACTAACAACGTATATAGCTTGCAATTTATAAATCAATTTGAAAAAGGGACATAAAACTAACTTAGAAATAAAGCCACAACAATGTAACAAGTCACGGGTGTCTGTCACTGATACTAGCATTAGTGTGAGTGGTTGTTCAGCCTGCATTCGACCCAAGTCACGGGTGGAATCACTGTGGAACAGTGCTACCCCTTACACTGGTGTCAGTCGGGTGTAACTAGCACCAGTGCACTCCTGGTGCGAGTCTGCCACACCCCCTTGACTTAACTTATCCACTCCACGTCCCCTATAATAACCACAATCTTAACTTATCCAAACGCACACAAAAATTGCTTTCTAACTCAAGCTAATACATACAACCTCTCTCCTATAAAAACCTCTTCGCTGTCACCGCAGAAGTACCACGGCGTCCACTAAACCAAGCTATTAGGAGCAAAAAGACACCTCTACCTACATAACCAGTTATGCCTACAAAAATGAAACAACACAGAGTTCCCTCTTTGCCAGCAGAAGAGCCCACTTCAGGTATGTCATGCCTCATATTTCAAAGTAGAGAGCATCAACAAAGGCACACTATTCTCAAGAGTTAAAAAATTATTCCGAATAGATTTATAGATTCTGAAGTACTTATTGAATTAGGATTATTTGATCGAGTGTAGGAGTTACTTCGAAATGTCGGTTGGGGAAAAAATTCTGAATTTAGAGAAAATTCATATGTAGAATTGACATTAGAATTTCTGATCACTTTAGAATTACTAGAGGCCACGCTTAGGTTAAGTCTTAAATTTCGATTAATGAATGCATATTTATTAGATAGATGTAACAAAAGTTAATGATCTATTTGGCTTTCCAAATACTAGTTTATATGAATATCTTGAGGAATTTGAGCCTACGGAGTGTTGGTCATAATTGACCAACTCTAATAAAGTGTTTGTCCCTAGTCGGTATAAGGCATCTGCTATCATGGACCCTGGCCTTCGTTATATCCATCGGTTTCTAAGTTTTACACTGTTCGGTAGAGGAGATAGCAATAGGGCAGTTTCTAAAAGTGAGTTATTTGTTTTATGGTACATGGTAAATGTGAGGCCTTTTAATGCGAGTTGATGGTTGATAGGGCATTTACATGAAGTAGCTGAATCTAGTGGAGGAAAAATAGTATTTGGGGAATTTGTGACCCAAATTGCAGAATATCTTAGCTTGCTAATTGAGAGAACACACATAGCGATGCAGCTAGTTTTGGGAAAGTCAACTTTGGACTTGAATTCTTTGGTGTCGATGAAGGTTATCAAGCGGCAAGATGATCACTATGTTCTTATCCATGATAAAATGGGGGGAGATCCGAGCAGCAAGCGAACTCGAGTTGCTTAAATGGAAACTTCAAAAGAAGATGATGTTCCACCTCCCCAACCCCAACCCCAAATATATCCAACAAAGAGGGAGATATGCTTCCATGGAGTATTAATCACTGAAAAATCAATTGAGTTCATTTGAACGGCGAACAAATGAAAAGGATCAGAACATTGGAGGTAGCGTGCAAAACATTGAAGGTAGCGTGGCTAATATTCAAACCTTCATGGCCAATTTGAATGCTCGCTTCGGACAGCCTCCACCCCCATCTTAGTATCATTTTTCTAGCCTTTCCCTTTTTATTGGTTGTTACCTTAATTTCTTTTCGTTTTCATCTTTGTCCTTCATTTTGGTATTTACCGTCTTAAAACATGCATCCATTTTCCCATTTAGTAGTTAGATACGCATAATTATTAAATTAACTCAATCTAGATCAGAAGTGCATAATATAAGTGAATAAGTATACTTGCATGCCTAGACTAATTGACTTGGATTTTAGTTAAAAGGACATTGGCCTGTTGTGATAGATGAATGAAACTTTTCATTTGGTGAGATTTTAAACCTTTTTGAAAAATTAAACACGATGTTGTGTAATTCTTTGTCGAGAGTGTTCTTTCATGATTAAGGAACTCCCAAACGTGCTTGCAGATACTAGTTCAGATCACACAATCTTATGCAAAAATTGAAATGATGAAGGCAATTAGGATTTAGCCCTTTTGCTTAAAAGGCCACCATGATGTTACCTCTACTAAATCCCCTTTGACCTTAACATAACTCCTTTTATTTCTTTAAACCCAAATATCAGCCTTGACCTTGATTATTTATTATCTTCATTGTACCTACCATAAAACAAGTTGAGCATTTGAATGAGTATAATTAGGTTTAATGGTTAAGTGTGGGGAATCATAACGGATAGTTCGTTATACTATTAGGGATGGGTATGGTTATGGAGAAATGCACTTCTCTTTTGTATATCTCTTCTCTTGATTTCCTTGTTTTATAATCATAAATACAAAAAATGACAAATATAGTGAAAAATAAGAATGCAAAATAAATAAAAAAATTGAAAAACGAAAAGGAAGGAAGAGAAGATGAGCAGAAAATGAAAAGAGGAAGAGAGAGAAGAAGTGTTACATTTGTTAAGTTAAAGGAAAGAAATGAGTGTTTTATGATCCTTCTTTTGTCTATGTTTAAATGCTCAATTTGTGTTGTGGTTTTAACCTACATTTCTCCTTTTTCCTACGCTTATTTCGGATCCATTACAACCTAAATAAAGACCTTCGGATTGATGCTTGTGTTTGATATGAGTGGTGGAGATTGGATTGATGAGCAAACTTATGGTAGCTGTCTTACATGAAATCAACGATGAGTGAATGCATATCCTACCTTTAAATGCTTGAGAGGATGAAGAGTTGAGTGAGTATCTATCACACTTGTTTGATGGTTCTTTTAATTGAAGTGTATGTTGAGTTTAGCTAAATATGCAAATATTAACTTGTTCATCAAGTATTATGACTTTCCAATTCTTACGTTGTGTTTGTTGAAATGATCGTTCATATCTTTTACTATTAGTTGGGAAATTTGTTGTCCATTGTCTAGTATTGTTTTTAGTTCCTTTGCTTCAGTAAAATAGTAAGGAATGTTGTGAACTTTTTTGTTTACATAATTCATTTCCATTGCTATTTAAGCAGAATAAATTGTCATCAATAAAAAAGAGAATAATCGGAAATCCCAAGTAACAAGCGAAGACACTTAAATACCTAAAGTGGTGATAAATGATTTCAATAAAATAGGTTGTACAGAAAGTCCATCTATTTCCAATCTTCAGTACAAATATTTAAAATCCCATATAATCGTCTATTAATTGAATAAATAGATTGTCCAGTTAGAAATAATAAGAAAAGCCATAGGTCTTGATATTTGAAATTTATTCGTATCTAACTTTTATAGCAGTGCTTAGGGTCTGTTTTTACATACACGTTAGTGATAATTAATGTGTAAATTTTGAGTTGTAAGTTATATATGTTTTAAGTAAGTGTTGAAGATATTTGAAATTTGTTCGTATCTAACTTTTATGGCAATGTTTCTAGTGTTTGTTTTTACATAATGTGTAAAGGTTGAGTTGGTTGTTATATATGTTTTAAGTAAGTGTTGAAGATATTTGAAATTTATTCGTGTCTAACTTTTATGGCAATGTTTATAATGTATGTGTTTATATACACGTCAGTGATAATTAATATGTAATGGTTGAGTTGGTTAATATTAAGTTATAGTTAAGAACTTCTAAAACATATTATTTGTAAAATGGGAACAATTTACCATCAAATCTCTTATAGCTTTTTCGGTTACAGGAATGAAATAAGATATGGATGGAGAAAAATAAAACATCCTAGGTTTTTGTTAATACTCGTTTTTTGTTGTGTTAATAATTTTATTTGAAAATAATGGTCCTCTCGTTTGTGAATTTGACAGGTGTAAAAAATGGAAGGTAGATCTACTCTATGCCATCGTTTAGATTATGAAATTGATAAGGAGCAGCATAACAATGATATTGGCATTAGGAATGAGAGTAGTAATATGAATTCAAGAGATTTGGTTGGAAGAGAGTTAGTATCGAAAATTAGCATGCAGTTCACGACAAAAGAAGAAGCATATCAATTTTATTTAATTTATGCCAAGCATGTAGGCTTTGGTATTAGAAGAAGCAAAAGTCACAAAGATAAATCTAGTAACTTGATTTCTAGGCTTTTTTATTACAGTGCTGAAGGTAAAAGGATGTCAGATAAAAGAGATTGGTATGTAAGAGCTCAATTAAGTTAAATTAAACCGTTGCTGAAAGTCCTATCCTTATTGTAACACC
>JANQBM010320915.1:0-20271 GCA_025594535.1 Erythroxylum domingense
GGGGGGGGGTAAATTAACATGGTTTTAAGAAATTAAAATTGACGAAAATCAGAAATAAACAAAAATAATCAGATCTAGAAAATTAATGAACAAACCTTAGTTTTATGTCACCTACGTTATCAACTACTATGGATCGTCGATATTAAATTAAGTCCATCAACAAATACTCATTGAATGGTGTTCTCTCTTAAGATTAAATGAATAGAAACATATATTCTAATCGCTCTTATTAACCAACAACTTAGATATAACCTTAAGTTTGATTAACTAATAGTTTTAAGAACTAAGAGAATCAGTGAGCAAGACAATACACAAACGATATGTATTTAGTCTAGATAAATATCTTTCTTAGAATTTCCAATTCCTAACGTAAAAGATGATAATCCTAATTTCCACTTAGATTAACAAAACTGAATGTTAAATCCTACTAATTTGGATGTAAATTAAATCGTTCAATTCCTAGTTGCGCACCCTAGAGATCAATCAATTCAATCATAAAGAGTAATGTAAAAGACACTTAATATTAGTCAATGAAATAAACTTTATTCAGAAAATCTCACACATACTAGATGATAACGTTGGTTTCCTTCAACCAAGAAGAAGGATTTAGCTACTCATAACAGTGATGAAACTTGACAAAAAAAAAGTAAAACATCTGGTCTTCATCCCTGTCTTTTTCTAACAAAAAATGAAAACTCCCAAAAAAAAACCAAACAAAAACGTTAAAGATAAGATGTCTAGAAGGGTCTTCGTCCTCCCTTCTTAAAGTTATTTTATCAAATACACTGCCCCCAAAATCAGGTAGCAGATCCTCACATAAAGAAAACAACTTGATTCCAAAAATAATTAGAATCCTAAGTCTATTGAATCTTTTTTCAAATTAGACTCTGCTGATAAACTTTTCCTCTGCACGGCCTATGCTTAGTCAAAAACTTTTCTGCCAGCTGGAAATTCGAATTGTCTTTTCTTTTCTTGCATCCTTTTGATTCAAATTCATCTCCCATGTGTTGAAAATCACCTGGTAACAATTAAGAAACAAGTCCATTAATTTTAAATAAAAAATTCAACATATTGAAGAGATTTATATCCAAAGTTAACACTAAAATAATAACTTATCAAATTCCCCTACACCAATCCTTTGCTTATCCTTGACAAACTACATTTGCAATCAATTGGCCAATTAATCAACTTTCTTTATTCCAAGTCTCACAATAGTAAATAATGCACACTTCAAGAGTTAAAACGATTTTGTAATCAATGAATACCTCGGAGTTAATCATTCAAGTAAATATAAACAAAGTCAATTTAAGGCAATCATATTTCAAAAACTAGCATATAATTATAGCAAACTCCCAGAGATTGGATTTCGCTCAAAACACTCAAGTGTTTATTGGTTCAGTATTTCACTCAAATTCTTCTAATGCAAATATTCTACCATATGCTTACTTTTTCAACAACGTTTCACCACTTGAAATGCAAACATGCACAAATCAAAAGGGCTTTATTCAAGGTTGTATTAGGCTATAGGTAATGGTAATGATTGACAAATGGAGAGGGTAAAAATCATATACATTAGCAAAGTATCTAACCACTTGTGAAGACACAATTTTAATCATAAAGGGGTCAACAAAGTCATTCCGTAGAGATAAATTATGGTCCTTAATTCGTTTTTCACTGCTATATTTTTTTGTAATATACTGATATTTAAGATCAGGAGACATCAGTATAACTCATAATTCAAGTCTCAATCTTTTCAATTTCCTTTCATCTTTTTCTTTTCCTTGCTTTCCATATCTCTCCAAATAAGTTTGACATAAATTATGGTTAGAATGCCTACTTACACTTATGATGGGTGAAGATATGAAAGGTTTTAGTTGTTTATTATGGGTTTATCAAGAAAAAGGGTTCAGCTCAAAAGGTTTAATAAAGAATATTAAATTGGGACAAAGAGGGTCTTTATCATTTTTTTGCATGATTGTGTATACATGTGATCTCAAGTTGGTTCCAAGCAAGTTCTAGAGAAAAATTCACCTTAGAAGATAATCACACATCAAAGACATGTATTGATATAGATGTTTCAATCTTTTAAGCCCAAAAACTCATAGGTTAATGCAGTTCACCACAATTATACACCGTGTTTAATCACATGATTGTCAAACCTTGACTAAGTGTATACACTTGTATTTCTTAACTAAGTGGCATCTATTGTCCTAAAAATAAAATTAACTCAAGTTATGCGCACTACTTAAGTTATTAAAAATGGAAGTATAGAAAGTGTCGAAGTTAGCTAATCAATTGCAAACAAGTCAATAAGCATTCAAGAATTTTCATTAAAGATTCTTAAATATCAGTTATATGGAACATACCCTACTCCCACACCTAATCCATACATTGTCCCCAATGTAATGACATAAAGTAAAAGAAGTAAAAATAGAAAAGAGAAGAGGAAAGAAAGCTTCTCTGTAAGTTGATCGCCTAAGTCATGGTGTTGGTCAGTAAGGAGGTTGGAATCCTTGGTGTGCCCAATATGTTATCAAATGGTGTTCTATTCGATGCATCTGGCTTTTAAGTTGAGCTAAACAAGCATCCAAGTTAGCCTGGGGAGGTTGGCTACTACTCGATGTAGATGAAACAACCTGATTCTTTGTGGTTGGATGTGGGTTGGAAGAGACAGCTAGACCCGGATAAGTAAAAGATATCCTCCCATGACTCATGTCAACGATTCCTATCTTGCACAAACATTCCAAATCCAATGGTTCTATGGCATAAGCCACAATCATGTCAGTATTTTAAGGATCCAATAAATTCAAATTAATGGCCAATTGACTGATATAGGACCCTAATATTAATGATTTGGATTTCTTGTTAAACATATATTGAAATTAAGTCAGAAACCAAAAGCCCAAATTAACAGGAATTTGTTTATCCATACACCACAAAAAAATAAAATTCAGCTTTAGAAAGTGTACCAATAGAATCTCGTAGCCCTAAAAAATTGTACGCTAAGAGTCGAAGTATGATTTTGAAAACAGAATTTTTTAAATATGAATTCTTAGATGCACTGACATTATATAGTTGAGGATCGATAGACCATTGAATCCACAACTTAGAGGCATGAAAATCAGTATGATAATCACACCTAGAACTTAGAAATGGTTCATTCTTAACGTCATCAACTGATATAAAACCCATAGCAACGTTAAAGTCAGTAATAGATCACGCAAATTCTTGGCCTATAAGTCTAAATATAACAATTCCCTTAATAAGCAAGTCGAATTCTTCATAGGAATTAAATTAAAAGGTGCTGTAAAATTCTCGTGTCAATTCAAAATAAGCAAGACAGTCAACTTTAACAAATTCATTCCAATAAATTTGACCAACCAATTGCTTAAAGGAATCACAAATTTTTAAAGCATCAATAATGTCAGTCAAAACATCCTTACATAGGTAAATTTTGCATTGGCTCAACTATTGAAATCTCTGATTGTCCTCTGGTAGTTGAAAAGAAGTGAAAGCCCCAATTTGTGAGTTCCATTGGCTTCTCCTTTTGATTTGCTTACCTTTTGGAGTTCGATTCCTAGTTATAGGACCTTGTGTCAGTTCGAAAATTGGAGGAATGGAGGTAGTCGGCATCGCAGTTATAGTATCCAATGGAGGTTGGGTGTGAACCAATGTCAGGATTGGTGAAGCTAAATAGTGTAAGTCACTCTTTTTGCATGGCATGGTCCCAACCTCTGTGATTTTATAGTCCTGAAACACGAAAATGAAAGCATAAAACTAACAAAAATTTTAGACTAGTGGGTGGTGTTGGTGACGATGGAAAGGAGAGTAAAAGATTGGGGGTTTTCATTGGAATGATATGGTTGTGGGATAAATTTGTAGTGGGTGAGTGAAATTTGTGTGGGTAAATGAAATTGGAGTGGGTAAAAGCAATTGGAAAGGATGAATGAAAGTGTAAGGTTGACAATGTATTAGGCCATGAAATGACAGTGGGTGAGTAGGAAAGGCAAAATTTTTTTAAACTAGAACTGAAAATATTAACATGTGAAAATACTAAAGGGAATGGAATAAAATTGACAGCTGAAAACAAAACAAATTAAACAAAATAAAAAAATGAGAAATACTGAAAAATAGAAATAAATTAAATATGAAATTTTGAGTTGATCCCAAATGCACTTCTTTTAAATTGTGAGTTGGATGTATTCATCAACTTACTTGATCAGAGATAGATTAGAGCTACCAGCTCTATCTCTTCCACATTATCGACTAGAGAACTCTCATAGTATGGTTTTAGGCGGTGTCTATTAACCTTAAACACCTTTGAAGTGTCTAAACTTTGAATTTCTACCGCATTGTGAGAAAATATATCAGTAACAATAAATGAATGACAAAAATTTAATATGGAAGGAATTTCATCATCTACAACATACTTTCTAATAATTTGATCAATACAAAATTTCCAAAGATAAGGTTCATCCCATATGTAATATTTAGCCTTTTGTCTAATTTTATCCTTTGCATCTCTAGATAAATCACTAGGTAAGGACTTAGTCACCAATAAATTTACTATGTCAGCATACCATGGAATTACCTGTTGGATTACAAAGAGACTTTCATCTAGAAATTCTTCTTGGAAAACATCAGATGTGTTAGTTGGACTGATCCGGTTGAGATGATCGGCCACTAAATTTTCTGCTTCCTTCTTGTCACGTATTTCCAACTTAAATTCTTGTAGGAGTAAGATCCACTGAATCAACCTTGGTTTTGCATCTTTCTTAGTCACCAAATATTTCAGAACTGCATGGTCTGAATAAATGACCACTCGTGTACCCTATAGGTAAGATTGAAATTTTTCCAACCCAACAACTACAGTAAATTTTTTTTTCTCCGTTATGAAATAATTCTTTTAAGCATCATTAAGTGTCATGAAGGCATAGTAAATGAAATGAGGTACTTTTCCCACTTTTTGACCCAAAACTACTCTAACTGTATAATCTGAGGCATCGTATATTAATTCGAAGGGAATGTCCCACTTCGGTGGTTGAATTATTGGGGTTGTAGGGAGTCGTCCCTTTAGTTCAACAAATGTAATCTTGCATGACTCATCAAAATCAAATTTCATGTCTTTTTTGGAGTAATCTACACTTGGGTTGTATACTCTTCAAAAAATCTTTCATAAATCCCCGATAGAATCCTTCATGTCCAAGAAAAGAATGAACTTTTTACACAGTCACGAGGTAAGGTAAAGATCTGATAACATCTATTTTATCCTTATCAACCTCAATTCCCTTAAAAGAGACTGTATGACACAAAATTATGCCGTGGTCAACCATAAGATGACATTTTTCATAATTTAAAACCAAATTAGTCTCAATGTAACCTTTAAGCACTTTCTTAAGGTTAATAATATATGTCTCTAAAGATTCTCCATAAACCGTAAAGTCATTTATGAAAACTTCCATACAGTCTTCCACAAGATTAGAGAAAATACTTACCATACACCTTTAAAATGTCGTTGGTGCATTACACAACCCAAATGGCATTCTTCGGTAGGCAAAGGTGCTGAATGGATAAATGAAAATTGTTTTCTCTTGGTCCTTTGGTGCAACCAAAATCTAATTATAACCTGAATAACCATCTAGATAGCTATAGGGAGATTTACCTGCAAGTCTTTCAAGCATTTGATTAATAAACGGAAGTGAAAAATGATCTTTTCTAGTAATCGAATTTAGCTTCCTGTAATGTACGTAAACCCTCCACCCGTTTTGAACACGAGCGGGTATCAACTTACCATCACTATTTTCTATTACAGTCACCCCAGTTTTCTTTGGAACTACCCATACTAGACTTACCCAATTGTTACCTAAAATGGAATAGATAATTCCAACATCAAGAAGCTTCAAGATTTCCTTTTTCACCACCTCCATCATAGGTGGACTTAAAAGATGTTGGGGTTGCCTTACCTCCTTGGCTTCATCTTCCACAAGATTCGTTGCATACAAATGGTGTGACCAATGCCTTTTAAATCAGCCATTGTCCATCCAATGGCTTCTTTGTGTTATTTTAGCACCTGAATCATTTTTCCTTCCTGCAAAAGAGTGAGTTTATTTGAGATAATAACAAGTAATGTATCTTACACACCCAAAAATATGTATTTTAGATGGTTAGGCAAATTCTTCAGCTCCAACTTGGGTGGTTGGATCAACAAAGGTAATATCTTAGAGCTGTTTATGGACAACTCCACATAAGGTAATTGCTTCACCATTTGCTTGGTTTTCTTTAAATTGAAAAACATGGCTTCAAGTTCTGTGTTGGGCACTAACGTCTTTGTGACTGATTTCTACTACAACGCATCTGCAATCTCCAAAATTGTCTCAAGTTCGTCTCTTCCATTTAATGATGAATTTTTCTGCACCCAAGTGTCAATAAAATTCACAGAAACAACAGGTTATTCTTCATCTAGAAATTTCATGGCATTGTATATATTGAATTTAATTAATTCACCATCAAATTCCATAGTCAATGATATATCATGAACATCAATTTTTGTTCTAGTGGTTTTCAATAATAGCCTTCCAAATAAAATTGGAGTTGAAGAAGATACAGCCTCACTACCCATCTACAAAATGTAAAAATCAGCTGGAAAAAGCATTTCACCTACTTGAACCAAAATATCCTCTAACACGCCTTTTGAATAAACATTTGAACGACCTGCTAATTGAATCACTACATTAGTTTCTTTGAGGGGCCCTATGGTTAAGGACTTGTAAACATTACAAGGCATGACATTTATTGATGCACCCAAATCTAACATATCTTTTTCAATTCTTAAATCACCAATTTCATAGGGAATAGTGAACATACCTGGGTGGTAGCTTTTTCTTCTGCAGTATTGCAAAAACGTTCTCTCCCAATTGTACTTTCTTATCAATTTTCAATTTCTGTTTCAAAGTGCAGAGCTCCTTAAAAAATTTAGCATAACAAAGAATTTGTTTAATGGCATCAAGGAAAGTAGTATTTACCTGGACTTTTCTGAAAGTCTCCAATATCTCTTTCTCTTACTCCTTTTTCTTTGCTTTAGCAAATCGACTAGGAAAAGAGGGTTGCACAACAAATTTTTACAAATTTGAATGTGTCTTTTCTGGTTAGTTGGATACCTTCTTCTTGTTTCTTCTTTGTTTTCTCTCTTGGATATTTTTGGAGAAGGTTCCTTCAATTATTTACCACTCCATAACATGAAAACTTTGGCACTTTGCTTGGGATTGATTTCTGTTTGAGCAAGAAATTTTCCAAAATTTTGTGCCTCCAATCGATTGATGGCTATTGCCATTTGGCTCAATTAATTTTTAAGATTTTGAATACCAGCATGAGTATCTTACTAAAATGTCGTGGTGTTAGTGGCGAAAGATTTAACTATATCTTCCAAAGAAGACTTACCTTCGGAACTAGGTGCCATTTGTTGATGTTGTCTAAGAACATAAGGTTTCCTATATTGCTGGAAATTTGATGTAGCTTCATACCCTTGAAAGTTCCCATAATGCAAATTTGGATGGTCACGTCAACCCAAATTATAGTTGTTCAAGAATGGGTCATTTTCCTTTGAGTTTGCCCAGCAAATCCCCCCATTGCATTAACTTGTTATGCACTTGTTTCCTGAAAAATTGGTCATACATCAGTGGAGTGTCCCAACATCAAACATATTCCACATGCCCTTGCTTCTTCTTTCTTTGTGACCACAAATTGCTACGCTAAAGATGTAAGATCGTCTAATCTCTTCTTCAATGTTGACACATTCACTTGTTTTCAATTATGGCTAGAACGTATCCCAAATTATTGTGTATTGGAAGCCATATTCACCATTAAATATCTTGCAACTGCCAATGTTTTGTCAACCAAAACTCCACCATTTGCAGCATTAATCATACTCCTGTCTATAAGAAAAATACCTCCATAAAAGTATTGAATTAACAGTTGATCGTTTATTTGGTGATGGGGGTAGCTAGCATAAATCTTATTGAATCTTTCCCAATATTCATATAATGTCTCACCCGTATTGTTGGATGCCACAAATTTCTTTTCTGATATTGGCAAATCTTAACACTGGAAAATATTTTTCAAAAAAGAGTCTCTTCATTTTAGCCCATGTTTAAACATTTTCACTAATAAAATAATTTTATTTCAGCCCATGTTTACACATTTTCATCTGCACATTTTCACGAGCTGAATAATACAAACAATCTTGAGCATCATCTTTGAGAGAAAATGGAAAAACTCTTAATTTGATTTACTCCTCAGTCATATTCGTAGGCTTCATACCCATACAAACCACATCAAATTTCTTCAAATGTTCATAAGGATCCTCTCCCGATAGACCTCGAAAAATTAGCAACAAATGAATCATCCCTGACTTTAATTCAAAAGTATTATTGTCCCCCAAATTTAGAAATTGATGCAATAGGGCTATTGAGCGTCTGTAGGGCAGCTAATTCACGAAGGGTGCGATTTGCAACCATCTTTTCCTTCTTCTGCACTTGTTGTCTCTATTTTGTTTGCTTCTATAACTTCTTGGCTGTCTTTTCTATCTCTGAATCGAATAGCAACTGTGTTGTTTTGTCTACTCATATAGCATACATATATCATCAAAATTTTCCCGACAATGGCACCAAAATTTGGTAATGTTGTCGCTTGTAATCAAATAATCCCAACTATAATAATGAAATATATAGTTAATGAAGAGTTGAGATCGTTCCCACGAGGAATCTATTGGTAAGTGTTTCACGAGTTAAAACTAGAACAAATTGGGGGTGGGGGTTGAATTAATGTGATTTTAAGAAATTAAAATTGACAAAAATTATAAATAAACAAAAATAATCAGATATGGAAAATTAATGAACAAACCTTGGTTTTAGGTCACCTACTTTATCAACTAGTATGGATCATCGATATAAAATTAGGTCTATTAACAAATACTCACTGAATGGTGTTCTCTCTTAGGGTTAAATGAATAAAAATATGTAATCTAATCACTCTTATTAACCAACAACTTAGATATGATCTTAAGTTTAATTTATTAATAGCTTTAAGAACTAAGAGAATCAGTGAGCAAGATAATACGCAAACGCTAGATAAATATCTTTCTTAGAATTTCCAATCCCTAATGTAAAAGATGGTAATCCTAATTGCCACTTGGATTAGAAAAATTGAACGTCAAATCCTACTAATCTGGCTGTAAATTAAATCAATCAATTCCTAGTTATGCTCTTTAGAGATCAATCAATTTAATCATAAAGAGTAATGTGAAAGACACTTAATATTAGTAAATGAAATAAACTTAATTTAGAAAATCTCACATACTAGATGATAATTTTGGTTTCCTTCAACTAAGAAGAAGGATTTATCTACTCATAACAGTAATGAAACTTGAAAAAAAGAAGCTAAACATCTTGTCTCCATCCTTGTCTTTTTCCAACAAGAAATGAAAACTCCTAAAAAAAACCAAACAAACACGTAAAAGATAAGATGTCTAGAAGAGTTTTCGTCTTCCCTTCTTAAAGTTATTTTATCAGATACACTTCTCCCCAAAATCAGGAAGCAGATCCCCACATAAAGAAAACTACTTGATTCCCAAAATAATTATAATCCTAAGTCTATCGAATTTGTTTTCAAATCAGACTCTGCTGATAAACTTTTCCTTTGCACATGCATACACTTAATCAAAAACTTTTCTGTTGGCTTGAAATTCGAATTGCCTTTGTTTTTCTTACATCTTTTTAATTCAAATTCATCTCCCATGTGTTGAAAATCACCTGATAACAATTAAGAAACAAGTCAATTAATTTTAAATTAAAAATTTAACACATTAAAGAGATTTATATCGAAAGTTAGCACTAAAATAATAACTTATCATCAAGCTTCTCTTTATATCTCTTGCCCTCCTCATCCTTTCCAGATGAAATTTCAACATATTCATTATTTGGATCGTTCAAAGGTTGATTTTTATCATATTTAACAGATGAATTTATTTCATAAACATCTTCCTGAAACACTTCACTTTTAATTCTCTGTTCTCCTTTTTCATATGAGTAAAAAAAACCTCTAGGTTTAACTTTGCAAATAGCCAACCAATTTAATTTATCTCGTTGTAAGCAAGAAAAAGGGACATAATACATCTGGATCGCCACATCACCAACATGAAAGGTTCAAATTGTCTAATTCTTTGTTGGGTGATTTCAACTGGATTGTATCGGCTATACACTTTTGTACCAACATTAGGAGTTGGATCAAACCAGTCACACTTAAATATCACGCCTCGCCTTATTGACAATACAGGATACTAAATTTCAAGTATCTTAATAATTTTACCATAGTAATCCATCAATTCTCTCTGTATGCAAACCCCACTATTTACTGTTGCCATACTATAACCATAATATTTTGTATGATATTTATATCCATTAACGAAATACAACGAATATGATTTAATAGTTCACAAAGGTCCTTTGGCAAGATCACATATGAACTTGTTCTCCATTGTATTTTCTAAGGCCTATACAAAAAATTATCATATTAAATAGTATAATGTCATTTGAACACTTTAATATTATAATTCAATCATTTCAATAATTATAAGTAAAAACTTACATATTTCTCGAACCATCGAGGAAAGTGTCTTCTAACTTCTTTATTGTTATCATCATGTGTTTTCTCAGGCATTAGCTCACATAACCATTCCTCGTATAATCTAAAAACATTATTATGTACTTTAGTTATGAATGAAACTAACTTTCAAAACCCAAATAATCAAGTTCAAAATCAACTACAACTTACTACACGAAAAGTTAAACCTCTTGACAGTTCAATAAAATGTAACCATAGGCAGCCTCTATTTCTTCCTCTGTTAACATTATTCTTGTTGAGCATCCATATGTTTGTCCAGGATATGTGAAAATGGAAAGTTACCATCAACATCACCTATTCCTCTCCCATCGTCATTACGAGGAATTTTTCTTTCTCTTATGTGCATATGCAACTCAAAATAATATGAACAAAATGTTCTTGCTTCCTTTACTAAATAAGCATTACATATCGAACCTTCAACTCTAGCCTTGTTTTTGACATTTTTCTTCAAGTGAAGCAAATACCTACATTAGTGAATGGGGCTATTACAATTCTGTTATTAAAACATGTTATTACTTTAATTTAAATATTAACTATAATTACCTCTCAAATAGATGCATCCCTTGATAATGAACTGGACCAGCAAGTTTAGCCTCATGTGCTAAATGCATAGGTAGATGCTCCATACAATCAAAGAAGCTTGGGGGGAAATCCCTTCTAATTTGCTCAAAATTAATAAAATTTTCATATCTAGTTTTTCCATTTCAGTTAACTTTATTTCAGATGATGTTAAGCTTTTGAAAAAGAAACTTAATTCTACTATAACTTCCCAAACCTTATTCGGTAGTAACTCCCGAAATGCAATTGAAATTAGCATTTACATAAACACCTAACAATCATGACTTTTCATCTCAAATAATTTTTACTTCCTCATGTCCACAAACTTTGCCAAGTTTGAAATATAACCATCGGGAAACTTTATACTTTTTAACTATTCATACAATATTTCCTTTTGGTTTTTGTCCAAAGTGTAACATGCTTTCGAATATTTACCAGTGCGAATATCTTTATTTAACTCATTCCTTGTATAAAAAAGTTTCAAATCAGCTCACGATTTTGTATTGTCTTTTGTCCTCCCTTCGATGTTCAATATGGTATTGAACAAATTGTCAAAAATATTTTTTTCAATATGCATCAGATCTAGATTATGACATTTCAAATTAGTTTGTCAATATGGCAAATCTCAAACGATGCTTTGTTTTCTCTAACCAAAGTTTTTACTAATGCTTGTATTATCTTCATCAGCTTCAAGTTCAGTATCTTTCAGCAAACCTAATTCATCAATCTCCTGTAATATCTCTTTACCAGCTTTGTGAGGGAGAGGAGGTGTTTGTACCATCTAATTCTTAATGAACTTTTGTTTATTGCATCTAAATGGATGATTTGGAGGAAGAAATTTCCTATAGTTGTCAATCCAACATGTTTTGCCCCCGTTTAGAAGACAAAACGCATCAAAATCATTACCACAATAAGGACAAACCAATTTCCCTGCTGTGCTCCATCCAGACAACATAACATATGCTAGAAAATCACAAATAGTCCACATCAAATATGCTCTCATTATAAAATTTTGTTTGAGAGACACATCATATATCTCTACATCATATTCCCAAAGATGTTACAATTCAAATACACATCACTATCAAGAACATATATGCCTTATTCATACATATCCATGGAGGCAAATTATAAAAAGTAATTATGATTGGCCATGCCGGATTGACCAAAAGGTTGGAATCCATCTGTCGACAATCTCAACTTTCAGTTGCAAACTTAAAATGGGTGTTATTGAAAAGTTTCTATACTAGTGCATCCGATGGATGACTCATTATTCCAACTTCTTGTTTGTTTTCATTATGCCATCTCATGTGAGATGCATTAACATCAGAAGCATATAGTCTTTGAAGTCTCGAAGTTAGTAGGAAATAGTACATTTACTTCCAGGGTACTAATTTCTATTTCATAGAACGCTTTCTAGGCTTAAACATAGATTGACCACAAAATTTGCACTCTTATAATTCCACATCATCTCCCTAATACAACATACATCTCAATTTGCAATAATCAATTTTTTCAACAGGCAAACCAACCCCTAATAAGTTTCTTCATATTGTAAAAACTGTCAACCATTGTATGATCAGGAGGTAATGATTGATTATTCGATCTAAAAATTTTATCAAAACTACGATCAGAAATATGTCCTTCAGACTTTATGTTCAATATTCGAGCAATTGAAGACAATTGAGTCATTGTCTCACAATTTGCGATAATTCTTGGTCAGCTGAGTGTAGTAAGTCAAAAAATTGTTTTACATGTGGGTTTGGTGTTTCTTCAAGATTTTCTATATTTTCCTGAAAGGTATAACTAGCTACATCATAAACCATTTACATGCTAGGATTTTCAGTTGCATCCATGTTATTTGTTCTAAATCTAATCCCCCCCTTCAAACTCATCCATATTTATTGATGAGTTTACTTAATTGGCCCTTAAGGTGCTACAAATCAATGGCTCCCCATGTCGTGTCTACTCACAATAATTTGGAACAAACCCTTTTCTCAGCAAACTGGCATTCATTTCATCAATAGGAAGGAAAAAAATATGTTTGCACTTTTTACATGGACATCTAATCTTTAGGCCATCCATATATGCAGGTTGAGAACATCCATAATGAATAAAAGCTTCAACTCCTTCAAAAAACTCAGGATTAATGAAACCATTAGGTGTTAATCATCTATATATCCAAGATCTATCAACATTACTCATTTATGCAAAATTGTTAATTTAAAAAAGTGATTGAATAGTTAGTATCCTTCATGTCCCCTAAGTTTACAAAACATTTAAGCTTTACAGAACATCCCCTAAGTATCTATGTTTGAATTAATCACCTACAATTGATTTCAATACTATAGTACGTGACATTGTTTACACCTATGAATCAAGAAAGCAAGTTCTCACTGTGACTCCTAAGCTCATGGAATTTTCAACGATAAGCCTTATGGGAGCTGCATCATAGGTATCCAACATATAAACTAGCCTAGAGATTTATTATACAAATAACTGTCATGTCTATTAAATCTATGAATTTCTTGTGTCAATACTAAGTTTGAATCAATCACATTGAAGTTAAAGTATTTATGTTTGAATTAATCGCCTACAATTGATTTCAATACTATAGTACGTGGCATTATTTACACTTGTGAATCAAGAAAGCATATTCTCGCTGTGACTCTTAGTTTCGTGGAATTTTTCACCGATAACTCTTATGGGAGCTGAATCACAGATTTCCAGCCTATTTATCATCCTAGGGGGTTTATTATGCCTCAGTTGATATCGTTACCTATAGAAGGAAATAACTCCATTTTGAATTTTGAAGTAATCACCTAGTTATCATCAAAATCATTAATACCAAACCTTAAGCTAACTCACTCCACCACATATCTTTTGAGACATAATAATTAATGTAATCATCAATCACAATAACATAAAGCTCGTAAGACATTAACACCAATGTATGTGAAACCTACATACAATTTAAAAGGTATGAATACTATCTCTAAAACACCCTAAACATAACACATGTACCATAATTTTATGTCAACAATCACACCATTTTACAATAATTAAGCATACGTGATCCTCCATAATTGAACAACTTATGTAATATGCAATAAATTATATAAATTGAATTCAAATTCTTAATAATAGAGAAAACGTAAATTCTAACAACCCTAATTGATATACACAACTTGTTTCTTACAAGAATCATACCTTAACTCTTTTTGTTATGAAAAATTGATTAGTTGCTAACTAATTTTTTACTAATGATGATATATAACTACTAAAAGAAATTCCTCTTAGAATTTGTTTCTTGTATACCTCCCATCATTTCTTTGGATGTTCTCTCATCTTTCGTATGTTCTTTTTTATAAATCATTGACTAAATCTTCAGAAGTTCCTTTCAAAAATGGTTCCATGACTAGTTGAATCAATTGATATCTCCGAAATTCCAATTTGATCAATTAATGTTTAGATTCAATAAGTTGATTTTTCCTTTAAACGCTTAGTTCAGTTAACCAATAGCTTAGAATTTTTTAAATACTCCATCATTGTTAGATTAAATGGAGTTTTAGTTAATTAATATTCTTAATAAATCTCCAAAACTAATTTTTTATTTATTGATTTCTCTCGTCAAAGGCAAAGAGATGTAAAATACTGTTAACATTTCCTCCGCATCTATATTTTTAGTATTTTTTTAATCCACCAATATTTAGCAGCATTTAACATAATATGAATAGGGATGGCAATGGGTCGGGCCGCCCTCAGTCCGGCCTAGCCCGACCCATATATATATTTTTAAAAAGTATACAAAACGGCATCGTTTTAGACAAAACAACGCCGTTTTGGACAAAACAATGTGGGCCGAGCCTGGCCAGGATTGCCATCCCTAAATATGAAAAATGTACACTTATCTATATGAAGTTGCTCAATGTATGCAATGTAATTTTCCACAATCATACCATTGAGATATGTTATTCAAGCTAATGGATTATGCCTACTAGGCTCTTTCATCATTCTTGATATGTGACTCTTTAGTAAATATAATAATAATCTTAATATTGTCATAACATCACAAAAATTGACATCCTTCTTCTTAATGTGTACTATAGTATAGAAAACCACAACGATGAGGTATATGAGCAATGGTTGCCATTAAAAATTAGTAATAATCATAAAATATATCAAATTATCAAATCATTGACTTTAAGTAACCACACCATGTTTACCTTTTTCAATATAAGCGTTGCCTATAGGTACCATCCTTAGCATAGAATATACAAGGTAAATATTATAAATATTGTACTTCTTATTAAACTATTTATATGAGGACCAAATCTTACACAAAACACAAGTATAGGTTTTAAGATGAGGTAATAAAAATTAATCAAATGTCTTCTGGATCTTTCTAAAAATCAAGAATATTTTACTTGTTTCTCTACTTATAATTATAAAAGAAGTAATTCCCAAGTGATGTTTGTGTAATTCAATAGTCTTTCATCCTGATTCCAATTTCCCTGTGTCTAAAATCAACAAAATAATTTTTATATCTAGCATCAACAAAATAATATTGACGTATTACGTAATATATTAAATATATTAACCACGTGATTTTAATACATAGAAATTGATTTGGATATATAACCTTGAATATCTCATCTCGAGAAATATTTAATCCATTTCTGATAGCTAAACCTTCCTAACTAGGATGTACATATTTAAATTACATGTTCACCCAACATACACGTAAGACATTTGTGGAAATCTAATTTTTCCTAATATGATATTAGGCTTTTCCAATATTTGGTACATATAAATATACTATTATATAAAGCTCCTCAGAAATTCTAAAATTACAAAAATTTTATTCTCATTATTAATTAAAAATAAATTATATACCAAATAAAACTTTATAAATGAATATTATTATCTTAAAACCACCTATATCTTTCATCAATGTTATTTTCATAGATAGGTTCACGGAATTTAAGTGTAACTCTTCATAACTTAAGCACAACGTCTAATATAATATATCAGTGTCTACTTACTGTCTCTCCTAGATGTTAAAAATCATATTTGATTTATTAATTTCTCTCGTCAAAGGCAAAGAGATGCAAATTATTGTTACCAGTTCCTCTACATCTATATTTTATTATTTTTTAATCCTCCAATATTTAGTAACATTGAGCATAATGTGTAAAAAGTACACCTATCTATATGAAGTTACTTAATGTATGCAATGTAATTTTTCAAATTCATATCCTTGAGATATGTTATTCAAGTTAATGGATTATACCTACTAGGCTCTTTTATCATTCTCAATATGTGCCTCTTTAGTAAATATAATAATAATAATCTTAATACCGTCACCACATAACAAAAATTGACATCATTCTTCTTCTTAATGTGTACCATAGTATAGAAAATCACAATGTTGAGGCATAAGAGGAATGACTGCCATTAAAAATTAGTAATAATCATGAAATATATCAAATTATCAAAGCATTAACTCTAAGTAACCACACTATATTTACCTTTTTCAACATAAGCATTGCCTAAAGGCACCATCCTTAACATATATGACGTATATACTATAAATATTGCAGTTCTTATTAAAATATTTATACGAGGACCAACTCTTATAAAGAACATAAGTATAGGTTTTAGGATGAGGTAATAAAAATAAACCAAATCTCTTCTAAATTTTTCTGAAAATGAAAAATATTTAACTTGTTTCTCTATAGGAATTTCTTTTGGCCTTGTATGTAGTATAATTAGATGATGATACCTTCCTTAATGGTGCATTGTAATGGCATGGTAAATTGATCCGCTAAATTTTTATAATGACATGTTAACTACCTCTTACATTGCATTTACATGTTTTCACCTTTTGATTATATTCAAGCCAACATATTCACTACCCTCTATAAGAATTAGTTATAGAACTTCTCTTTTAAATAAGCACAAATAAAGTACATAATTTAGGGGTGCCTCTCGTTCACAACATGTATGTCTCTAGAACATGAAGTTAGGTTTGTGCAATTCATACTTAAAAATGATTAAGAAAATAAACATAATCATCATGTAATAATTAAGTCAATCATTTATGTAAACAACAATCCACAAAAAGGAATAAATTACAAAAAGAAAACAAGAAAATTAAAACCATAAAAAAACTAATCTAGATATGTTGATAAGGAAACAGAGGAAAAGAGAGAATAGAGAAGTTGAGAAGGAACGTATAGAGGAAGAGAGAGGTTGCATTGTAAGAGCACGAGAGGAGAATATGAATTTATTCACACGATTGCTTATTTGTTATTTATGATATTTGTTTTTACGTTATACCACACTCCTTTATGAATAAAAATATAGGGTTGTTTAAAATTCATTTTAGTTTTGTCACTCCCTATTTTATCCATGCTTAGTAATCAAACAAGTAAAAATTAAGGAATCAAGGTTGCATTCTTATTTATAAAAGAAAAAAATTATATTTGTCGTATAATTTCATGATTTAGTTTCTTAACTTTTGTCTCAAATTGATTTGAAACATTTATTATTAATTAGATTTAAATTGATTTATTTTTGTTCTTATGCTAACACATTTTAAAGTTAAAGGATAACAAAATAAAACATTAAACTTGATTTGATAAGAAAATAAAGAACTAAAATGTAATTAATACTAATGGTTAAATTCCTATAACCTATATAATTTGCACCTTTTTAAAATCAGCTCCTGATTATTTAAAATTATCGATCAACTCCTATTATTTTTGTTTTGTAATACTTGACCCCTATGTCGTTCACTCATTAAAAATCCTAAAAGAACCAAAATGTAATTAATAATCGGGGTTAGATTCATAACTTATATGATTTACAATGTTTCCAATTCATATCATGATTTGTTTAAAATCATCAGTCACCTTCTGTGGTTTTAGTTTTGTAATGCTTGACCTTATGACATTCATCTCCATTAAAAGTTCTAATGAAAATTAACAAAACAAATTCATTTCTTTTTACATGGCACAATATATGGCATAGCACATAGTGTCGTGAAGATGTTTCAACCTATATGATGTCGCGCTTTATATGACATCATTTTTCAATTTGGAACAACGTCATATGAAGTTATTCATCTATGTGAAATTCACTTTATTTTATTTATTTTTGGGTTCAATTAGAGACTATCACAAATTTAGTTTGATTAAAGAATGGAGATGACAACCAATTGGAAAAGTAAGCAGATCATAGACATTGTGGAGGTCAACTTAGGGCTTTGGATTGCTATGGTTTTGGTTAATTTGAATTTTATTTTTGAGTTTTTGCTTATCATTTGTGTCAAATTTATTATGCCATATTGTTTTTAGTGATTTCCTTTAATTTATCAAATTTATTATTGATAATTGTAATTTGCATTATGTTTTGCTAGGTGTTTTAGTGTGTTTCTAGGTGTTGATTAGATTATTATTGCATGTTTAGGCTTAGAAATATAAAAGAATATAACAAAACCCAAAAAGACCTAACCTCCATTTACGAAGTTGAGAAAAGAGCCAAGGGAGATCAAGAGGAGACAAGAGGAGTAACAGCAGAATTCCAGCCTCTCTAATCCAGTCCTCTTAAGTTCTTTCCCTCTCTCTTTTGGTAACGTAGCTTGGTCATTATTCTTTTCATGTTCCTCGGTGAATCTAGATATGTTGTGATAAGTTTGTTTTTAAATTACCAAGTCGATAGAAGTATATGTCATATTTGGCTTGAGTATGTATATCTGCAGTGAACCAAACTTGAAGGAATTATTTGTCAAATTAATTTTGTTAATCAATATATGAAAGTAGGTCTCATTAGAAAGTAGAATTCATAAGGATTCTAATGTTATATTACATGTGTAAATCGAATATACAAATTGTGAAATAAGCTTTATTGATGTTAACAAAACATTTTAAAGCACAAAATATTAAATTTAATCTACAGGGTTTATAACTACTCCTTTTACTACTGGACGCTTACCTAGCTAACATTGAGATCCGGCACTGCCCAAACTTTTTAGTTCACCCCAGCATTCCCTACTTGTTGAAATATTTCACGTATGTATGATGATGCGTATGATAACATGGCATCATTTATGTTATTAGTTCTTTGTGATATGATTATTTGAATTTTATATCTATTGGATATGATTGATCTTAACACATTAAAAAATAGCATATCAGATAAATATGTAACATACTGATTTGTGACATTATTCACATAATATAATGTGAATTAACCAATTGATATGGTTGTCATTGGAAACTAGATTTTGAGACGATTCCAACAGTATATTATGTGCACAAATAAGAGTTTTGGTTAAAAAGATATGATTGTTTGAATGTTTAGAGAGTCTAGGCAAAACTCATATTTAGCACCAGACCCTGCTTGATTTGTGATAAGAAATATGTTACGGGAGTCAAATGTTAAAGAGTTGACCCCACATATTTCTGAAAAACGAAAATGACAAAATTGATTACTATGTAATGCTCTCTTTTTTATTACGTTACTGTTTACATAAATAATAATTTTGAGCATAACAACCTAGTGACAAGTTAGAGGGAGTTTCAAATGTCATATTCTACCTATGCCAAATTTAATTATTGGTTTATTTATTTATTTATTTCCTATTTTCATAAAATTGCATGAAAATTGAAACAAATGTCAATATATATATATATGAAAATTCCAGAAAATTGTAAAAAAATATTCTTGCTATTTTTGAATATTTTCTTGAGATTATTTTTTTTGGAATTGGTTATATGTGCTTATTTTGGAAAATTTCAAAATTACTTGATTTTAGCAATTTTGTTTAAGGCATGTTTGTATTTGAATGTTACAAAAAATTTTAAACATGCTAGTATGCCAAATATTGAAGTAAATCACACGTTAATATAGAATTCACGTACAATATACGAGATACACAAAAAAGGGAGAGGGGGGTTGAATTGTGTATTCTTTTTGTGAATACAAAAACTTTAATATATCTTGTTAAGAACTTTTCCAACTGTTAAAAGA
>JANQBM010322055.1:0-20253 GCA_025594535.1 Erythroxylum domingense
AAAATTAGTGAATGAAATAATGTTAAATTAAAGTTGGGAATTAGAATTTTAGTAACAATGTTGACTAAAATTAGTTTTAAAAAACAAACTAATTATAAGCATTACAAGTTGAATTGTATAAGTAAACAAAATATATTAGTTTATAATTGGATTATGAGATTACATAAAGTAAGTTGCAAACTTATAGTTGTGAGTTATGGTTGAAGTTGAATATGTTATAGCTGTGAGTTTATGTCTTTAGTTTATGGTTGAATGAAATTATATTACATTATATAAGATGTATATGTGTACTGTGTAATTATGTATGTTGAATACTTAAATTGATGAATTTTAACTTATTGGTGAATTGTGTTTGATGAAATTGAATTATGTATGATATAATCATACAAATGAGTTGTATTATATAAGATGTACATGTATATTGTATAATTGTGTTATTTTGAACTTTTAAGTTAAAGAATTCATATTTTGTAATATCAGTTGATAATGAAATTATGTGTTCTTTATTTTGATATATGTCTTGATTTATTTTTATAGATAAATGGAATGAAGTTCAAGTACTCCTGATAATTCAACCGCTTCAAGAAGATATAATAATCCATCTTGGACTCATACTGCATTGGTCCCCAGTATGAAGAACAATGCCATTTGCTTGTTTTGTAACAAGGTGGAGGAATCACTTTATTAAAAAAGCATTTAATTGAGGTTTAAAAAGATGTAGATTCTTGTAAAAAAGTGAGCCATTATATGAAATGAAAAATGAAGACTTTGCTTGAAGAGTATCAGCACGAGAAAAATAGAAAGGAGAGATTGAATTACTAAATTGGTAGTGGAAGTTCTTTTGTTGTGGTTTAGGATGATAGCGGAAATGTTGAAGGTGGTAGTATTCGTACCCAATAAGAAGTACATGTTGCTTCTAGACTTGATGTTAGAAAAAGAAGGCAAATGTCAAATTTTTTTGTACCACAAACAACTTCTAGAGTTTATCCTTCAATTCATAGCACCCTACAATCAAGAGTTGAGACTTATAATGTGAATATGACAATTGCTAGATAGTGGTATGATTCAGGTACTACATTCAATGCTTCCTAGTTTTATTATTATCATCATATGGTAGATGTTATTACCTCTTACAATCTGGGATAGAAAAATGTTATTACCTCTTACAATCTGGGATACAAAGCTTCTTCAATTGATGACTACATAAGTAAACTTTTGGGCAGCTTTATTTATGAAATTAAAAGTTATTTAGAAGAAGGAAGAATAGTTTGGGCTACTTTTGGGTGTACAATTATGTGTGATGGTTGGACAAATTAATTTTTTGGTTTATTCTAGAAAGGGCTCAATCTTTTTGAAGTTTAATGATGTCTATGGCCTTATTAGGAATGTTGATAATTTATTTGAAATATTTAATTAAGTTGTGAATGAAATAGGTCCAGCAAATATTGTTCAATTCATAACTAAAATGATTTTGTTTATGAAACGACTGGAAGAAGATTACAAAAAAGGTATAATTCTTTTAATTGAACACCTTATGATGCACATTGCATTGACTTAATGTTGGAAAATATAGGGTTGTTAGGTATTTTCTTATTATTGATGAGATTGTGCAAAAAGAAAAAAAGGTGACCAAGTTCAACTACAATTATGTATAGGTTTTGAATTTAATGAAAAAGGATTTCACCAATGATAGTAATTTGTGTCATCCTAACTATTACAAGATTTGCAACAATTTTCTTATCACTTTAGTGTTTTATTATGATGAAGAAAGAGTTGAGACATTTGTTTACAAGTGATAAGTAGGTTGCATAGCATGCTAGGTCTATTACTAGATTGGGTATTTCCATAATTATATTTGAAGATACTAAATTTTGGTCCCAATGTAAATTTTTCATCCGAGTTTGTAAGCCTTTGGTGTGGGTACTTCGTCTGGCTGATGGTGATGAAAAGATAACAATGGGTTATTTTTCTGATACCATGGAGAGGGAAAAGGAAGCAATCAAGGCTAATATGAAAAATAAGTCTTCTTTGTACACACCTTAACTTACAGTTATCAATGAGAGATGAGAAAGGCAAATTTACTCTATGTTGTTTACAGTTGAGGGATTTTTGTATCCTAGTAGCCATTTCAAACCAAATTTTACAAATAAAGCTGAAGTTATTCAGGAATGTTATTAACAATTATAACTGTTGTTGTCCATGAGATGATGCAAGATCTCCTAAGCTCATAAATGGGGATTTACAAGGAGACTTTTGGGGATTTTGAGATGCTAATTGCTATTTGTAAAAGAGAAAGATTTAATCCAGTATATATTTTTCATTTTTATTACTTTTTGAAAATTAATCATCACTTTATTTTGTTTATAACACTACTTTTGTTGTCTTACGACTTTCAGTTTCTTAGTGTGACCGGTTTGGAAGTGGTATTTCAGAATTGCAAAGGTTTGCAATTTGAATTCTAAGTCAACATGCGACTGCAATGGTTGTAAAAGGAATTGGAGTACATTTAAATTCACCCATTCCAAGAAAAGGAATAGATTGGAGCACAAAAGATTGAATGACTTGGTCTTTGTTTGATACAATTTATTATTATCATTATTAAGTTAGATATAATTTCTTATAATTTTTAATAATTTAATTTTATTGTTTACTAAGACTCTTAATAGAATAAGTAGTTCAATAAATCTAATTTGCATTGATAATATCAATCTTTTGGCAGATTGAATTTATGAGAAACCAGGTTTGATGAAGGGAGTGACTTAGAAGATAATCATAGATGAGAAAGCATTGACATGTTATTTGTTGCAATAAATTTGAATGATGGTGATGAGGAGGATTTTGTACCAAATGAGAATAAGGATAATGCAGTTATAGCTTTTATCTAATTGAATGAAGTTCTAGGTTTCTGATTCTCTTCTTCTTTTAATTTCACTTATATTTGATTTATATGTTAAATTCTATATATGCAATGTAATTGTAAATATTTTTGTTTCAGAATTCACTTCTGGTTGGTTCTTCACACAAACTCTTGCTGTAAATTGTAATTGTTAAAGAGTAATGGATATATATTTATTTTTATTTGATGTTTTTGATGTAATTATTATTTGTTATATGATGAAATTATAATATTTTATATATGCTTTGGATTGTTCTTAATTTTATATTTATATAATGATTTAAATGATATTTTTATGTTAATTGTAGTTATTTTTACATATGAAATATTTGAAACATAATGTTAATAAAATAAATAAATTATTGTTATTTTAAATTTCTCTTATTATGATTTTTCGAGATATGGTTGATATAAAATTATAAATTATACAGTACAATATACTAATAAACTATTTTGTATTTTTTAAAAAAATCAAAGGTCATTTCATATATTTTAAATATTACTTGAAATGGTACTCGATATTGATCGATACTGATATAACATCGTACTAAAACTAAATTCAATACTAGTAAACTATTGATAACAGCAGACAAAGATGGATAGCTAGCCACCCAACAAAGAGACATGATAATAAAAAAGGGACAAAATTAACTTAAGCCATAGTCGTATAAAATAATAAAAATATCAACCCATATGGGACTTCAAGATTTTGTCAATTTAGAATAAACATAAGGTTTGTTTTTTCAATTCATTTTAAAGCACTCCTAAATATTTGAACTGAAATTTTTTTTCTGTTAAAATTTTAAAAAATTCATTTTTATTTATGATATTATTTTACACTTTAATATTACTAAACAATAATTATTATACTTTGAATAGGATATGAAAGTTATAACATGGAAGTTTATTTAGACAGTTTATGAAAAGTTGATGTGAAAATTGTATCTTCAATCAATGTTTAAAAAATTAATTTTAAAATTGCGTATAAATTTAAAGTATCTGATTGTGATACTACATATTAAATTGATGATACAACTACAAATTGAACTTAAGATGTGTATAGATAATCTAAATAATATTGAACTTGATAATTATTATAAGTATTACAATGATTGTTGTTAAATTTTTCTTAAAACTATATAAGTTTATGACCCATGACAATTTTACAAAAACAGGTAAAAGGGCATGAAAGTAGTGGTAACTAGTAAGGGACAAGTTGAGATGACTAATATTGGCGGTAAGTTAAGAAATATAAGACTTAGGTGGTTCCGATATATTAAAAGAAGATATTTTGATATTTCAATGAGAAGATTATAATTAAGAACTATAAGAGAAGAAGAAGAAGGAGAATAATACTAAAGATGAATTGTGAGGAGCTTATCAGGTATAACATGGCCCACTATAGTTTATCTATGAGAACTTGACTTTTAATAGAAAATTTTAATAAACTATGATACAAATAAAGAATCTTACACAACAATGTTTTTTCTTAATAAGTTTTTTGAGATTTTTCCTTCCTTTTTCTTTGTTTTTTATGTCTTATAAGTACCTTGAATAAATATATTAGTAGTATATGCCTTTTTTAGTTATGTGATTGTTTTATTTACTTGTTTTTTTGTCTATTTATCTATTTACTTACATAATATTTATTTTAATTTTTAATTTTAATATTGATATTTACCTTTACTTTTACTTTTATTTATTTATTTATGCAATTAGTTGTTTATGTATTTTGTTATCTTTTTTAAAATCATTTTCAATATTTTTCTTTTTTTTTGTAGATCTATCAAAAATATCTTCTTTAATATTTGAAGGCAATGTTAGACTTTTTAAAACCCAACATGTTACCGAAATTTTCACTGAAATATTGTGATTGTTGATGCAATTATGACGCTTTGGGAAATGAATAGGTGTGTTGTAATGAAACAACAGACCCATTCATTACCCAAAATTAAGCAATGAATGTAATGAAACAACTATATTATCTTTATAAACTCTAAATTTTCTAAGAAATGCAGCCATGGAGTACTTGGTCAAAATTAAGCAATGAATTGAGGACACGAAATTGCTATGGACTAGGCGTCATTTTGATGAAGTTCCTTTCTGAAAGAATTTTCCTTATTAAGGGGTTAACGGGGTTTTTCACACCCTGATTCTGAACAGTATATGATTAAGGATTGAATTGTATTGTGGCAAATATAGGCCCACATCACAATTTCGAGGTTTGCCTTGTACAGCTCATACAAGCCTGATAGGATCTGGTTCCTTTGTACTGTTTGCGACTCGTGTTTGGAGAATTGGTCAGGTTCCTTTGTAGTGTTGCGATTTGTGTTTGGAGAATTCACGCTTGTTGGTCTCAGGCTTCTTGGGAAATTCAAGATACCAAATGGATAAGGTCAAGTTCAAATATGAAGATAAGACCTCAAAAAAAATGATTTCATCTGACCCTATTCAATCTTGTAATGAACTATTCATTGTACCTATATAAAGATAACGGACGGGCGGATAAGTCTACCGACTTGAAGATAACCCAACAGACCTACATTAGTCTGATTCTACATCAGGGTCACATGCAGCATTACGGATATCATTCCGTACTAGTTAGTATCAACCAGACAATACTATACAGGGCGAAAAATAAAATAATATTATTATTGTTGATATCAACCTCAGATGCTTGGTACTGGCCGATACTTACAATATCAGAATTTACTGGGCGATATTGTGAATTTCTAAAATTTAAGGACCAATTTGTAAAAAAAACCCTAAATACCCCCTCCCCCAGACGCTTCTGCATCTTCTTGCTTCTCATTTTTTAATTTTTGTCCTCTCTCTCTCAACGAAGATCCTCTCTCCATTGCTCTCCTCTCGTCGTCCTCTCCACTCCTCGACAATGGTCGTGCTCTGGGGGTGCTTCACTGATTCTCTACCACTCGACATCATCTTCCAAACTTCGGACATCTTCCTCCACGATGCAACGTCACCTGTCGCCATCAACCCTTCAATCGCCCTCTGCGACCAACCACAATCGACTCTACTCTCCCACTCCAGCCTCCAATATTTGCCAATTAATTGACTGTCGGATCTAAGAATAATACCCAGATCTCAACTCGACCCGAGTTACCCATCATCGATTGTGATTTTTGCTTAGTTGCGTGTGTTTTTTTTCAGTTTTTGTTAGAATGTTTCTGGTTAATTGTATTGTGAATTGTGATAGTTTCTGGTTAATGAAATGAAATTGTGAAGGATTGGTGATTGTTTTTAATTAATTGTTTGATGTTGGTTGGAGGTTTGGATTTAGATTGGATTTGAACATTTTGGTAATGTTTCGGTTGGTTTTTGATTTTGGTAATGAAAATATGAAAGCCGTATTTTTGTGGTTGGTTTGGTTGGTGATGAAAATATGAAAGTCGTATGTTTGTTGTTTTGATTCATTTGTGGTTTGAAAATATGAAAGTTGTATGTTACTATGTGGTAAATTGTAATGGTTTGGTTCATTTGTAGTTTGAAATTTTGTTTAATAAATTTGAAAATAAAAATATAAAATTAAGAAGATCCATTCATGCTTTGTTAAATTTTAGTAATGACCCTCCTTCAGGATTTTGAATTTCAGACCGTATCGGCCAGAGAACAGTACGAAATCGTTATGCTTATATACCAGTTGTAAATATCGGTCGGTACCGGCCTGTTTTGTTCCCCATTTTTTTTTCCAAAGCTTTTTAATTTTTTATTTAGTTAGACTTTTATTGTGATTTTTTAATTTTTAATTTTAAAATAAAATAAATATTTTATTACTAATAATAATTATACATTAAATAAAAATTAAAAATAAATTATTTTATTTAAATTTATTTAAATCTTTTATATAATATTTATTAATAAAAATATTTTATTTTTAAAAAATAAATAATTTAAAAATTATCATTTATAAGCTAATATTTATTTTATATTTTTATTATTAAATCAAATTTTATTTGAAATATATATTTTTTAAAACTATTTTTCAAATTTAATTATATTTATTAATAATTATTAAATTAATTTTATAAATTAAATTAAATTAAGATATTTGTAATTTGAGTAATAATTAATTTTAATTAATTAAATATATAATATATTTAATTGATAGTAAATTAAATTATATATGTTTTTGTTTCAAGTTTCAATTCTACTTAGTTGTTTTCTTATCACGAACTCTTGTTGTAAATTATAATAATTTGAGAGTTAAGGATATTTATTTTTCTTTTTATTAGATGTTTTGATGTAATTATTATTTATTATATAATAAAAATTGAAATTGCAATATTTTAAATCGTTTATGTTGTTCTTAATTTTATATTAGTATGGTATTTTCATATAAATTGTGGTTATTATTTATATGTGAAATATCTGAAAATTATTGTTATTTCATATTAATTGTGATTATTATTCTTTATTTTGATTTTTGAAGACATGGTTAAAAATATACGGTACAACTGTAAAATATAAAAATGGATTATTTTACAATTTTTAAAAAATTCAGGGACTATTTTATAAATTTTAAAAATGACCCAAAATGATATTCAGTATTGATCGGTACCGGTATAGTATCGTACCGTACCACAACTCAATCCGGTACCAAGTTCGGTACGGTATTCGTAACATTTCATTCACATTTGGTTGTTCCTATATTTGAATAAGTTTATATAAACACAAGCATGTAGCAATGTAAGTGCAATTACATTACCTGAAGAAAAGAAATTTTGTTTAAACATACACAAAAAGAACCTAAATTGCAAGAACTCAAATGACATCATATTCATATAGAAAGACAACAATTAGAGTTGACTACTTTAGATATATCTAAAGTTTGAGTTATTAAATTTTAGATTAAATTAATTTTTATTATTTGTTTAAGAAGTCATAATTAATTGTGATGTTTACGATGTATACTAGTTTTTAAATTTTAATTTAATTATAATAATCATATCTAAATTCACAGTGGAATATTTTATTATCCCTAATCTTCCTGATTCATCTTGATTATTGTAAGAGGACAACTAGTAAAAAAAATTATGTGGTAATAGTTTGGAAGGTTCTTTACATATCATTGCTTTATAAAGGACTTAGAATTAGCACTGCTAATTTCGTTGATAAAACTACTAAAGAATTAATTTCTTACAAAACTAACATCTTCATATTTTTGTTACAGATAAATGGAAAGAAGTCCAATTACTCATGATCAAACTACTTCAGGAAGATATAATGATCCAGCTTGAGCTCATGTTGTATTAGTCCCAAGTATGAAGAATCATACAATTTGCTTGTTTTGTAACAAGCATTTGAAAGGTGGATGAATCACCTGAGTGAAGAAGCATTTAGCTGGGGTTAAAGGAGATGTAGAACCCTGTAAAAAAAGCCATGATGTGAAGTGGCAAATGAAAATATTGCTTGATGAATATCAATATGAGAGAGATAGAAGGGAAAGGTTGAATATTGAAATTGGTAGTAGAAGTTCGTTGATAGCAGTGTTTTGTATGATGTTTTAGGGTTTAATTGGTTATGCATTGTGTGTTAAAGTGAATGTTAAGTATGCATTTAGGGCTTAATCAGATTAGTTTTTGTGTTTAGGTATTTTTATGGGTTAGTTTGAATCTTTGAGCTTAAATTTTATATTTTTTTAGTACCTTGATGTGTGTGCTAGTGTTGTAGGGTAAACAGGGAAGAACAGTGAAGAGTTAAAGAGTTTCGGGCCAAAACATACAGGCCATGATCGTGCATCATGGGCCATGATAGTGGCAAAGAACATCAAGTCAAGTCACGATTGTAGCAGGTAGGGCTACGATTGTGCCCTACGTCAGGTTAACATGAAAACTCAATTTTTGGGTGATTTTTTGGACTGTTTTGACCTCGAGCTGCTACCAAATAAATAGAACAATACCTAGCGGCTACTAGCAGAGATTAGAGAGCCGAGAGAGCTGCACAAACGAGAGATTCTGTTGAAAATCTTAGGGAAAACGTAGTTAGAGATCAATCGATTGAGGTAGGAGATGAAGGAAAAGAGGCACAGAGATACGCTTGACGCGACATACTTCCCAAAACAAGTGATTCCCCGCATTCGCAACTCTGAGATCCATTCCAACAATATTTTCTACTTTTTATTTCGAATTCATTGATGTATAGGATTTGAGATTGATTAGAATTATTTGTCATTCAGTGTTGATTATTTTCTGTCTAAACTCACCTTCGGGTTTATTTATTCTTGAGATTAATAAAATTGATTTGATTGTGTTTTATTTCAATTTATTGTGATTTAATTTGATTCTTCATAACTGGACAATAAACTGAGAGGGTGAGCCGGTGAAAATCATCGATTTAGGTTAACAAGAGTTAGGTAAATCGATAGGTAGAAAATTGAATCAAACTGGTAGAGTAGTGTAATGAGAGATCGAGCACAGATTTCTGGTAGGTTAATAGACAACATTAGAACTAATTTAGATTTTGCACAAATTGCGGATTGAGAGATCGCAACTTCCATAATTTGAATTAGGGATTATTAATTAAGGTTAAGAATTATAACTCGAGAGAGTAATTCAACCTAGGATCATCTAGGCCCATTAAATCGGAATTTTCATAATTTGGTAGATTTTCTTTAATTTCGAATAAATTCCCCCTTTCTCTCAATTGGTCGTTTCTAGGTTGAAATTTGGATTATTTGTGTGTGTTTGCTTTTGTTGGTTCTTTGGGTGCTCTAATTTCTCGTATTTAATTCTCAATTGATTTAAATTTCTGCAGTAGTTGTTAAACTAGGTTTTGTGAACTTAGTTGTCGTTAAATTATAGAACTAGTTGGGATCAACACCTTAGGTACAACGCGAACGAACAAGTTTGTGGAATTTACTGAGGTTATAAATAGTAAAACTTAGAGCATGTAACCTTGAGTGAACAAGTTTTTGGTGTTGTTACCAGGAAAGGCAACTTAGTTCTACAGTTTAAGGCGTTAGGATAACTTTTGAATTTTATTTTTTTTCGTAGTTCTACGTGGGAATCGTGCTCTTGCATGAATACAAGAGTCACAAGTCACGAAATTGGGACTTTATATTTAGACATAACATGTTTAGAACGAACCCTTAAGAAAGCATGGCGGGAAGAAGAAGAAGATTTCGAGAAAGCACAAATGGCCGAGGAGTTCCAAGGAAACATGAATCAAGAAGTCAACCCTGGTAGGCAACAACAGAGGACCCTCATGGATTTTGTGAGGCCAGGATTCAATCCTGCTAACTAAGGAGTGGCTAGACCGCTTGTTCAAGCGGTCTCCTTTGAAATTAAGACAGCCCTCTTGAACATGCTTCAACAAAATGTCCAATTCTATGGAATTGCAAATGAAGACCCGAACACCCACGTCGTGAGTTTTCTCGAGATTTGTGGTACTTTTCAGTATCACTAGATGTTGGAAAACGCAGTGAGTATTAGGCTATTTTCCTTTACGCTTAGGGATAGAGTGAAGGCTTGGTATCACTCACTAAGCCACGCCAACATTATGACATGTGACCAGCTAGCGCGTGCTTTTCTAGATAAGTACTTCCCACTAACAAAGACCACCAAAATTATTAAGGAAATTACAAATTTCTAACAAGGTGATGTGGAGTCCATTTATGAAGCGTGAGAGCGTTACAAGGATTTATAGAGGAGATGCCCACATCACAATCTACCCAAGGAGTTCTTACTGTAAACATTCTAATCGGAGTAAACCCACAAACTAGAGGCACCATTGATGCGGTGTTAGGAGGATCTTTAATGAAAAAGACGGTCGATAAAGTAGAGAAACTAATAAAGGAGATGGCCAGCAATAGCTGCTTATGGGCTAGTGAATGTAGTAAGCAACCTACTAACTTTAGGGAGTAGAAGGGAGTTGTCGTTGTTGATCAATGATGGAAATGCAAGCTAAGATTGACAACTTGACGCGACAACTCAGTAATATGAAGGCGTCATCCTTAACTACGGTAAAAGCCGTGCAATTGAAGAGCGAGCTATGCAGGTAGTTGGATCATGATACGATGGACTGCTATTTGATGAGAGAAGATAATTTTGAGCAAGTTCATTACATGGGAGCCCAATTTGGACCTGGAGGGGGTAATAATCCCTACTCCAACACGTATAACCCTGGGTGGAAGAATCACCCAATCTTCTCCTGTTCTAACAACAACAATGGAGGGCAGTTCAGACCCTAAGGACAATCGAGCTTCTAATAAGATAAAACAAGCTCGATGGATTCAAAATTGGATGGAATTTTAGATAAAATACGAGGAATGAAGGAAGCATATAGGAGGATCGAGAGTAAATTTGAGCAAGTCACAAAGAATCATGGTTCGTCTATCCACAACTTAGAAGTCCAGGAGGGGCAGTTCTTCCAAGCAATGCTGAGTCGAACCCGAAAGAGCGTATCATGGTTGTAAGCTAGACTCAGGACGAGGAGCTGGAAGACGTGGACAATAGAGAAGTTCAAGTAGTCAAAGACGACCTTCCAAGTGAGATTGTGAGCAAATCAGTGCACGTAACTCAACGGGTATTCCCGTACCAATTCTTTACTTAGAAGGAATTATATGCTCGAAAGACAGTAGGAACATTACAAGAAATCTAGCCAAACAAAATCAAGGAAGTGACGGAACGAATATAATTTGAACCAAAATTACAAGATTCTGTCACAGAGAAGGGGAAGGAGTGAATAATGGAAGACACCCCAAACATAGTGAAGAAGGATGATCCAGGGGATTTTTTCATCCCCTGCAGTATCAACAGGATCATCATAGATGGGGCATTCGCAGTCTTAGTAACAAGTATAAATGCAATGCCCTACACTCTCAGTCTTAAATTAAGGTTACGAGAGTTAGTGCCCATAAAGTTTTTGGTTAAGATGGCCGATAGAACTTCACTTAAACCAATGGGAATCATACAAGATGTGCTGGTCAAGGTCGATAATTTTATCTTTCCCACGGATATCAATGAAGATGAGGATACTCTAATGATTCTTGGATGACCATTTTTAGCCACTGCACGCTCAATTATTGATGTGGATGGGGGCGAACTAACTCTACGAGTAGGGAAAGAGCAATTAACCTTCAAGGTAGCTGTGAGAGAGTACGGAGTTCCTTCAACTCCAATGGATCGCAATAAACTTGAACCTCGAGGATAATGTGAAGACATTAAAAATCTTGCAAATGGCTTCCGAAAGAAGCGCTCGCGAAGGAGAAGGCGAGGCAAAGAAACTCCAAGGAAGGTGGTAGTCGCAATATGGTAGCAAATATTCAGACTTTAAGATTAATAACGACACTACCATCAAATCAGCCATTCCAACCACTATGAGCTTTACGAGGAGCGTTAAGCTACCAATGTTAAAAAAAGCATTGCATGGAAGGCAACCTATAGAAAATTAGTTTGTTGTTCAATCTTGTTAAATTAGTTGAACTTCGTAGTTAGGTTCGTGCTTGTTTTGGTTCAATAAAAGCAAAAAGAGGAATAGGATATTGGAATCATGAGGAAGAATACGCAAGCGTATTGAGTGAAGTGAAGAAGAACTATAAACTGAGAGAAGAAAAGAATTGGGAAAAGAACGTCTTGGTGTCAGGATATTGGCACTGGCCACGACCGTGACCTGTCAGGTCACAATCATGGCCTATGATTTGGAATTCCTTCAGTGGTACGCAGCATGCCACGATCGTAGCCTATGACTATGCACAAAAAGGGAAGGACACAAACTTTAAGTGACAACTTTACTATTTTACCCTTTTTAACCACCTATTTATTCAATTATTACTTAACTTTCACCTTTACTTTCATTTTTACTTTATCTCTCTAGAATTCCAACTTTCAAACACTCCAACATCTCTCTAGAATTTTTCATTATATTTTAAACTAATCATGCCTCATATCAAGCAAATTGGCCGACGGGAGCCTTATGAAACCGAGACGAAACCGAGCAGCGAACTTTGGACCTTCATTTCCTATTTATATCGAGGAAGAAGGTATTCATTTCCATTCCCTTCGTTCTAGGCAAATTGTTGTGCCTAAATACTTTGATTTTGATACATTAGATCAAATAGAAGTGCGTGAGTAGATAGAAAACCTAGCAGAGAGGATTCAGTGGGGTCAATTTATTAGATTCCAATTCACCATTTATGAAGAGCTTACCCTAGAATTTTTCACGTCCCTGACCTTTGACTCCAAGAACATTAAGGAATTATGGTTTAGATTGAGGAGGCGAGCGTATGAGTTAACGGTAGAAATTATATGCGACATATGTGCATTCCCCAAATTCACCATTGTTGACCAATATGATCACTTCTGTGCCTCCCAATAATGACACAAGCTTACCAGCGTTGAGTGCTTTTATGTAAAAAATGCCCACAACAACATTATCCGATCACATGAACACTTACTGCTGCATAAATTTATGTGCCAATTGGTATTTGACAAATCAGAGACCAATAAATGTTCAACCAAGGAACTGTTCATATTATGGTACATAGACCATAGTATTCCGGTATGCACATCTACGCATATGCTGAATGCTCTTACTACAGTTCTGCGAAAGTGGAGAAATCATCTTAGAATGAGGTACCTGGTGTCTGCCATCACAGATCATTTTGGTGTGGATCGGAGGGGGTTAACTGTGCATCTGCTCAAGTTCCTTGACCACCATCATCTATTTCGGGCAGAGATCATTCACTCCACCAACATGAGTCTGCGGGGAGATAAATGAAAAAACACATGTGCAGACTAGGAAGGGTCCGGCAAGTACGAGCTTTGGGCCACCTAGGCAAGCATGGGAAGCATCAATGAGCGAGGAATCGGAAGAAGAGGAAGAAGAGGACCAACGTTGGAAAACAGTTTTTGATGCATTTTTTGAAACCAACAGAACATTAAAGGAAGTGGTACGTACACAAAGATGCTAGAGCTGTGAGATCCGCCGACTCCATCGGTATTTCGAAGCTCAGGGTATTCAGTTACCGCCTCTCATACCATCACCACCTCCATCTCCTTAGGATTCAAGTCTAACCCAAAATTTTTCTCCCATTCTATTTTGTTTTGTGTTATTTATTTTTCTATTATTTTATTTTTATCGTTAATTTTATCTGTTCTTTGTTATTTTAATTTCTATTTGCATATTTCGTTTATGTGTGTGTCGTGTGTGTTCCTTCTTACATTAAGGACAATGTGTTGTTCAAGTGTAGGGAGGGATTCCGTGTTTTTCTTTTGTATGCGAATTTTGCACACTGTGAAGTGTGTGAATGTGTCAATGGTTTAGATTGAGTGAATTTTTTTAAATTTTAGATATAGTTTATTGGATTATGAACAATCATTAGCCTGCGGAATTAGCGAATTAGGGGGCCTTTGGATAATTATACAACCTAATTAGGACTTTGTCGAAATTTAGCACCCAATAGATTGTCGCGTTCATTTATAATTTGAGGCCTTTTAGGTTAAGTAGCTCAACTAGTTTTTTTTAATGGAAACGAATAGCTAAAAGCAACAAGGTAGGTAATAAAAAAAGTTTAATTCAATAAATCACTATTCTGCTGACCTTCGGGTTATGAGAAGAGCTAGTAGCTAGTTGAAAATATGATGTAGTTGAGTAACCGGATCGGCACGCATCACAAATATGTGCCTTCATGTAAAAAGGCTATAATGACATTTCAACCAAGCTATTAACAATTGACTTAATCGAGTAACCGAATCAACATTCATCACAAATGTTTGCCTCTGAGTAAAAGGCTAAATCCCAAGATAAATAAATAAATAATAAAATATATATAATAAAAAATTGTGTTTAATTAAAAAACCTACCGAACTTGTATTAGGCTTAAAGTTTCATGGAACTATACCTAGGAACAATTACCGAGTCTGAGGGACCAAAAAATTATCAATGTGTGTGCACAATTGAAAAGACTAAATAGATTAACACTTAGTATTGAGTTAGTTGTATATTTAGTTCAAAGCCCTAGACACATGTTTTACATGTTAATGATACCGATTGATTGTGTTTGAGATTAAATTAATTTCATGAAGATTGAAGCCCTTGTCTCATTATTGCATTGTGTGTTTTTGTGTTTTGTATGTTGTTTTGTTTGCTTGAGGACAAGCAAACGTTTAAGTGTGAGGATGTTGATAGTAGTGTTTTGTATGATGCTTTAGGGTTTAATTTGTTATGCATTATGTGTTAAAGTGAATGTTAAGTATTAAGAATGTTTCAAAATGTTGTGGCCTACATATCCACACCACCAAATTAATAAATAACTTCTAATTTAGTCTTTTTATGAAGGACTTCTACCAATTGAAAGGATTATCATCGACGCTGCTACTAGATGAGGCATACATATTGATCATTAATATGGCATCCAATTCTTGATAATTTAGTGATAGGATAGACCAATTAGCTTGACGAGCTAATGATGTAAATGTTTATTCTTTTGAAAAATTTATGGATAATCTTACTGCACTTATTCATCAATTGATTGTAGGAAAAATGGAAATAGCAAAGATTTATGGAATATATTTGGTAATGAGACACCCAACCAATATATTTCTAACCTTATAAGAATATTCAAAAAAACAAGAAAATGTAGTAAGAGGTTTTCTAGGACAACCTTAACACCAATACAACCCATATTCAAACACCTATAACCTCAGTTGGAGGGACTATCCAAAATTTCAATATGGTAATGTACCATTAAATTAATATGTAGCTCATTTTCAACAATTCAAGCCACCCCATCCTTAGAGGTAGTTACAACATACTCAAATATTCAATTCAAATATGTCGTTTGATGAAATATTTAAAATTTTGGCTATTAACACTTTGAAATTTTAGTAAGTGACGTAAAAATTTCAACTAAAAACTTATTCAAGTTTAAGAAACTTAAAGACTTAAGTGGGATAAATGGCCAATACCTTTAACTGCTTAGAGAACCAAAATAACACAAATTACCAACCAAAATGTTGATAAATCCCATTTAAATTGCAAGTGCTATGTTATTAAGAAGAGGTAAGGAGGTAGGTCCAAAACTTGTGGTTAATATACACCAAAATAGGTCAAACAGAGTTGAAAAAACACATTTTAACATCTGACTTGGCTAAATCGAAATCAAAGGAAGGTAAGTCTCCTTTTATGAGCAATTTTAAGCTTGAACCTACATTTTTAAAAGATCTAAGAGACGTACACAAAACTAAAATCATTATTCCAAAAATCTAAGGTCAATACCCTTATTTGATACCATAAAGCAGGTGTCAAGGTATGCAAAATTTTTGAAAGAAATTTTCATAACCAAAAGAAAAAAAAGTTGAAAAGAATTGAAAAAATCAAAGTTAATGAAAAACTTTTAGCAATAATTCAGAAAATCTTCTAGAAAAATGTAAAGACCTAAATATGTTTCTCATCCCTTGCCTTATTGGTAGTATTAAGCAGTGTTTTCAAAATCGAACTAGACATCGAATTAGTCAAAGAAAAGGTTTAAGGTTTAAAGCTTCAACCAATTTTAAACTGCTATAAACCGATATATAATAAATAAAAAGTAAAAAATTATAAAAATAAGTAAAATATAGTATAAAATAAAATATTTTATTAAAATAAAAATGCATTAATAATGTCTATTAATATGTAATGAACTTATAATAAATCTAATAATTTAGACTAAGATTGAATTTAATATAAAATTCAAAATAATAATAAAATAACAATTTTATTTTTATATTATCATTTATTTAAAGACTAATAAAAGTTGTAGTATGTTTAAAGAAAGTCAATAAAAAAAAACTCTAACTTTATTTTAACTTTTTTCTAATATCCTTCAAACATACTTCTTTTATAGTTTAAATATTATATTTTAACACATTTTTAAATTATCTTAAGCAAAATTGCTTATATATACTAATTAATAATTCAATTTTTAAAACAAATTCATGATAAAAATAATAATTAGTTTTGAACAATAATAATTTAAACTTTTTAATTAAAGTATAAAGAGATAAATAAAGAACCTAAATTTTGATAAATATAATTTATTAATGAGATTAAATAAATAAAAATAGAAATTTCTACTAAGGGAATAGTGTTAGATAAAGCAAAAGTTGATATTATTCAATCCTTACCTTACACTGAGAATATTCGATAAGATTGTTCTTTTCTTAGACATAGAGGTTTTTACAGGCATTTCGTAAAGAATTTTATGCATATTGCATACTTTTTATATAACTTATTGTAGAAAAAAAATTAGTTTTGAGTTCAATGAAAAGTTCAAGGCTATATGGAAAATCTGAAATGACTTTTGATAACTACACCAATAATTCGGCCACCTTATTAGAACTTACCATTTGAGCTGATGTATGACACAAGCGACTATATGGTAGAAGCAATTTTGTGGCAGCATGCAAGAAAAAAATCCCTTATGTGATTTATTATTATTCATCTATAACACTAAATAAAGCCTAAAGGAACAACTCCACTATAGAAAAAGAAATATTGGTAGTAGTTTTCGCATTTGAGAAATCTCACTTATACTTGTTAAATACTACAATCATAGTATTTTCTAATCATGCAACATTTAGGTACTTAATGATAAAGAAATAAGTGAAATCGAGGTTAATGAGATGGATTATTTTATTAAAAAAATTTATCTTAGAAATAAAATACAAGGTCATGATTGAAAAAAAAGTACTAGATCATTTAATTTGCCTGCTCTTATCAAATCAAACATATTTTTAAAAGAATAATTTCCAAAAGAACTCTTATCTTTAACAAGATCAAAGCTACCTTGGTAAACTCTCATTGTTAATTTTTTGGCCTTTAAAATGTTTTATGCAAGTCTTTTTAAAGAACAAAGAAGAAAGGTTAGAGCTGATACAAAGTGCTATTTATGAAACAACCCGTACTTATGGAAACATTGTGTTGTTTAAGATTAAGAGAGTGAGTGCCTAGAAATGAATTTTCTTCTAACCTAACCTTTTTTCATTCTAAAGTATACAATAGGCATTTTAGTGCTAAGTGGATTGTAAGAAAGGTCTTATAATGTATTTTCTTTTGGCCCTTTTTTTTCAAGATGCATAATTATTTTGTAAGTCATTTATATAATGCCAAGGTATAAGTAACATTAAAAAAAGAATGAAATGGCCTAAAATCCAATATTATTATGCGAAAATTTTGATGAATGGAGCATAGACTTTACCTTTAGAAATTTATATTTTTTTTAGCTACTAATTACATATGAAAATCAATAGAAGTAAAGGCCACTTGGACTGATGATTCTAAGGTTATTGTAGGTTTCTTGAGAACTTATATTTTTAGTAGGTATAGTGTGCCAAGAGCTTTGATTAGTGATCAAAGGACTCATTTATGTAATCAAACGATGAAGGCATTACTCAAAAATTATGATGTAACACAAAAAGTAGCCACCTTGTACCGTCTGTAAATAAACAGGCAAGAAAAATCTCCAATTAGGAAATTAAATTCTTTATTGAAAAATTTGTGATTCCAATAAGAAAGGATTGGAGATTGTAGCTGAATGATGCATTATAGGCATATCAAACCACATATAAAAAACCATTCGGTACATCACCATTAGATTGGTTTTGATAAGCCTTGTCACCTCCCAGTAGAAATAGAACATAAAACATTTTTGGCAATGAAGCAATGCAAGATGAACTTAATTGAAAATGGTAACCATAAGAAATTGTAACTTTAAAAACTTGAATAAATTTGTAATGATGCCTACAAAAATACTAAAATATATAAAGAGAAAAAAAAAGTTGTTACATGATGAATTTGTTTCCAAGAAGGAATTTTCAATTGGTCAAAAAGTGCATTTATATCATTATAAGATGATACCTTTGTTTAGAAAAATATGATCTTCATGGACATGTTCTTTTGTTTTCCTCATGGTGTTGTATAAATTCAGAGTCTAGCAACTTCCAAGTTATTCAAGGTAAATAGTCATCAACATAAAACTTTACTTGAGAATATACAGGTAGTAAGAGTTTAAGTTTATTACGAGGCACCCTAAGTTTATTTAACTTTTGTTATTAGTTTAATTCATGATCAAATATGCCCGTGTAAAATCCCTTGACTATGTAACTTTCTGTAAATGTGTGGAAGATTGAAAGATGTTGTTTCACTTAGACACAACCATGTGAACATCAAACATGCCTGTGTGAACTTGGACATGCCCGTGTTCCCTTGAGCAAGTAACTATTTGTAAACATGTGGAAGATTAAAAGATGCTATTTCACTCAAACATAGCCGTATGGACATTAGACATGTTTGTGTGAACTTGGACACGTTTGTGTTCCCTTACATGTGTAGTTGTCTGTAAATTTATTAAAGATTGAAGGATGTTATTTCACTCAAACATAACCATGTGAACATTAGCTATGCCCATGAGAACTTAGACACTCTCTTGTTCCCTTGAGTGTGTAACTATCTATAAATGTGTGGAAGATAGAAGGATGTTGTTTCACTTAGATATAGTTGTGTGAACATTTGATATGCCTATGTGAATTAGACACGATTGTGTCCCCTTGAGCATGTAACTTGGATATGCCCATATCTCTATAAATATGTGAATGACTGAAGGATGTTTTTTAGTCAGACATGACCTTGTGAGCATCAGACATGTCCTTGTGAACTTGGATATGCCTGTATCTCTTTGAACTTTTAATTCTATACAACTATATGAAGTCACGATTATTAATGTAAAATTAAGGGACACATACTACAACAAATAGTGTATTTAGTGACGATTTCAATCGTTGCTAAAGAAGGGAAAATCGTTGCAATTAGTAATATGTGACAATTTCATTTTGTCGCCTAAATCGTCACTAAATCCTGGTAGCAAAATAACATTGGAGATGTTTACTAGAAGTCGTCATGAAAATATTTTTGCAAAAAAACAAATTTTGTCAGGAAAATGTATTACTAAAGTTTCAAAAAATGTCGGTAATAGTTTTGCTCGAGGTTTACATTTCATAGATAAAAGTCTTTTCCCACGAAACCTTATGCATCGTTATTTATTTTTCGTGACGATTTTGTTTTGATAGGAAAAAAATTTTAGCTACTAATTTATCCTGTAGGCAAATGTTTTTAGAGACGTTTTTGAAATATAGGTAAAAATCTTTTGTGACGAATTATTTTTAGTCGCTAAAATGGTTTAGTGACGATTTATTGTTTTTAGTAAAAAATATTCAGCTACGAAATGTCTATTGTAGTAAAAACTTTTTACTGACGTTTTTCATAGGTAGTAAATTATTTTTTGTCACGAATTTCATTTGGTAGCTAATAGTATTTAGTGACTAAATGTAATTTTTAATTTAATAATTATTATAATGTTTATA
>JANQBM010322158.1:0-20249 GCA_025594535.1 Erythroxylum domingense
AAAATTTTAAAATAGTATATCTAATCCATTTTAAGTACACTACCATAAGTTTCCCATCATATCTCTAAGAGATATTTACAAAAATATTTCCTAATTATGTTAGAAAACTTCCAAATCAAGTTGTGCTACTAGTCATTTTCATTAAATGTGTCCACGGTTAGTTTGCTTCTACAACTTCTAGCTTCCTATTTGAACTCAAACTCTTGCTTAAACTCTAACATCAACCTTTATAAAGTCCTAACTGCTAGAGAAATGAAATTACACAAAATTAAGGACATTGACTCATAATAATAGAGGAATTAAATATTGAAACGTCAATAATAATGACATTAACACTTTCTCAACTGAAAAATAAAACTGTATTGATTTCAAGTTGAATGATGATATTAAACAAAAATATAGGAAATTTCAATCAAATGAATAAGAATAATATAAAAAACGTACGAAAAAGAAATTACAAACTAATTCATAACAGTTTAATAATCAAACCTTGTCTACATCCGCTTCCTAAGTCTCTTTTAGGAATCCATTGAAATCTTCTTTTAACAAAGTGAAAAGGAACATCCTTACAATAATCTTTGTAAATAAAAAGTAACTCTTATACAATCTTTCTTGAAGATTACGAGACTAAATCCTTCTTAGATCGATTAACTATAAGAGATACAATGCCAAATTTTCTTTACAACTTGAATAAAATGTGATTGTTCACTTTAATGCTCAATGGTTCATAATCACTTCATAATGAATGACTGATTACTTGTGAATACTTAAGAACTATTATAAAAGTGTTGTTGTAACTTTAGAATATCATAAAGATGTTCAAAACCTAAATGCTCAGGTATTTATAATTATAAAAAATTCAAGTTATCATTAGACACAAAATCTACTCATAAAGTGAATTGATTGATCACACCCAATTTTACCCAATATTCATCCAAAAGGAGAGGATGACTATTAATAAAAGTTGTATGAGCATTGTCAATATCTGAATGCAATTGTATCTTCAAATTAACATAAAGCAAGTTCATGTATTATCTGAACATGGAAGTCTCTATCTTAGGGACATTTAATCGAACAACTCATAGGCAATATGTATTATCTCTAACTAATCACAAAATAAATGCATTTTCCCCTTATTTACCAACAACAATACATGTAAACAACAAATAAACCAACAATGACACAAAAAAATGCATACACTAACTATCATCACACAAAAACCAACCACCCAACACCTATGGTATACATATATATAACCATATAAGAGCTTCATTTTTTAGAGACATAATAAATCCAATAGAAAGATTACCTAAAAATGACGCACGATGGGCCCAAAAAAAAGTAGAAACTAGCGATGGAAGTAAGAAAAATCACACAAAACCAACGCAGTCGAGGGAGGAGAGAAGAAAAATAACAGAGGGGGAGGGGGTTGGGTTAAGATGATAACTAAAACGACGTCTTTTGGATTAAAACCAAACGACGTCGTTTTATTTAAGAACAACTCTTCATTTATTGACAAAACATATTTTCTGTCGGTATTCAAATTCACCAAAATATATCGCGCCATGTCTTGTTGTCTTATTTTGTGACAGATTTAGTATTCCATCGGTAATTTGTAATTTCTTGTATTGTTTTAACGACGAAGAGTGTTCACTATCAGAAAATTAACAACAGATTATATACCATCGATAAACAACCGACGTTGACTATTAAACAAAGCATATTTCACTTACGGAACTATTTCTGTTAGTAAATTTCTGACGCTATTTAATTGCGATAATCATTCCTGTAATTTTTAACTACAGGAATGGTTTGGTTGTCACTATATTTCGTTGAAAATTTTGCATGAATATTTTCCCTCCACTTTTATCGACGACAATTATATCCGTAGCAAAATGAAAATTTTCACGACACTTTTACCATTGGATAATGTTTTCCCGTCAGTAATTAGCTTTGATTTTGTTTCCGTCGGTAAATTTCCACCGTTAATGTATGATTTTCTTGTATTGACTTCTAAAGGAGTATAAAATTGCAATTAGTTGGATTATAGCTAATATAGAATGCATAAGTCTAATGATTTACATGCATATGATTCTTTTAGAAGAAAATGTTAAGTCAATAAGGGAACTATAAAGATGACTCAATCCTACAATGAAAAAGGTAGTAATGAACGAGGTATAATCTATTCAATTTTCAAATAGTGAGTAGGTGAGCACAGTTTATATTGTGCTAAAGGAATCTGGGCCAGCAGTGATAATAAACAAAAAAGATGAGTTGTTGTTAGTGAGGCTAGAAAAATGGATAGTGAATGGGCATATCTTTTAGGAGGATTAATTTGGCAACTATATAAGATCATTTCCCATTACCCTTTGTAGATCAAATGTTATAAAGACTAGTTACTAAGTCATTTTTTAACTTTTTAGATGGTTTTTCAAGGTACTACAGATAGCAATTGCTCAAGAAGGTGAATAAAAGACTCTTTTATATGCCCTTTTGGAACATATATTTTTAGGTGAATGCCCTTTTTTTTCCAAGAACATTTCAAAGGTTTATGATGAGTATTTTTCTAAGTTTATTAATAATTGCATTGAAGTATTCATGGATGATTTCATTATTTATGGAGATTCATTTGATGATTATCAAAATCATTTATATAAGGTTATCAAATGAAGCATTGAAACTAATTTGGTGTTGAACTATAGCAAATGTCATTTTATAGTTGATCAAGGCATTGTTTTGGGAGATATGATTTGGAGCATAGAAGTTGATAAAGCAAAGGTTAATTTAATTATTAAACTTGCCTTACCTTATAAATGTTAGGGAAGTTTGATCTTTTCTTAGATATGTAGGATTTTATTATGGGTTTATTAAGACTTTTTAAAGATTGATAAACTATTTTCAAAGTTGCTACAAGAGATATTCCATTTGAATTTTGGAAAGAATGTTAAGATGCTTTTAACAAGCTCAAGGCATTACTAATAAATATGGCTACTATTCAACCACCAAATTAGAACTTATCATTGAGATTGTGTGTGATACTAACAACTATATAATGGTAGTTGTTCTATGCCAAAGGACTGGAGAGAAGAATCATGTAATCTATTATGCCTCAAAGACATTAGATGCTACATAATGCAATTACTATATAACTTAGAAGGGGCATTTAACAATTGTTTTTGCTTTAGATAAAATTTAGATTTTATTTTCTTAACTCTAAAGTTATTATGTATTTTGACCATGTAATATTGAAGTAACTTTTGGTAAAAAAAAGAGTTCAAATCAAGGTTTATACGATGGATTTGGATACTTTAAGAATTTGATTTAGTAATAAGAGATCAAAAAAGGAGGAGGAAATTTAATGGTAGACCATCTGAGTAGGTTTGTAAGGGATGAAGATATTTTATTTTTGAAACTTTTCCTAATGACCAATTATTCTAAAAGAATGTTACAATTCCTTGATATATATAACTTGTTAATTATTTAGTTACCAAAACTATACCTAAATATATTAGTAAGTCTAGGAAGGAAAAGACAAGGAATTGGGAAAAATATTATGTTTAGGATGAACCATAATTATGGAAGTTCTTCTCTGATAAATTTATTAGACATAAAGGCCAAAAAGTGTATACCATTTTGTTTTAACTTTTTGTTACAATCATATATATGGAGGACACTATAATCCTAAAAATATGATTAAAAATGTTTTGAATAGTGGTTTGTATTATGAAACTTTGTTTAGAGATGATCACTTGTTTTTAGAAAAGTTGTGATAGATGCCAAAAGACAGATATATTGTATTATAGAAATAAAATTCTTCAAATTTGTATTATGATAGTTGAGATATTTAATATATGGGACATTAAATTTATAGACCCTTGTCCTTCATCTTGTGGTTTTTCTTACATAATGTTGGTGATTGATTATGTCTCAAAGTGGGTGGAAGCAAAAGCCATTAAGATTGATAATTTTGTAATTGTTGTAGGTTTTATAAAGTCTTAACATTTTCAATTCATTTAGAGTTCCAAAAGCTATTATTAGTTATCAAATGACACATTTTTGCAACAGAGTAGTGGTAAACTTGTTTGAAAAGTATAGAGTGCATCATTGAGTAGCCACCATATATCATCCATAAATGAATGAACAAACATAAGTATAAAATATAAAAGAAAAATCTAGAGAAGACAACAAATCTAAAAAGAAGCGATTGGAGCTTACATATAGATGATGCTCTTTGGACTTATTATATAGCCTATAAAACACCAATATGAATGTCACATTATTGACTGGTTTTTAGTAAAGCCTAAAATTTACCTGTGGAGATTAAACATAAAGTTTACTGGGCAGTGTAGTGTTGCAATATAGAAAAGTTAAGAAGGTTACCACTACTAAGGATGGACGCTTATGAGAATTCGAGAATTTATGAAGAGAAAACCAAAATGTTCCATAATAATATAATTTTGAGAAAGCAATTTGAGATTGGAAAGAAGATGTTATTATATAATTCTCAATTAAAACTCATGTCAAATAAGTTCTTGATGGATTGATCGTTTTATTATTACTAATGTATTTCCTTATGGTGTAGATGACAAGCCCCTTTCTTGATGACTAGGTGACCTGCCCGAGATCCCACAAAAGCCCTCCAGTCGATATCCCATCTAACTAGAAACTTTCGTTGGAGCTAAGCCTTTTCCCTTTTCTTCAAAATATTTTAAAATCAATATAAAGAAAAGAAAAAGGAATAGAAGTGGAAGTTTATAAAAGTAACCTTCATTAAAAAATTCAGCAGCATAACAACTGTTATTTAATAAAACCAAAAATATTAGGTTCCTAAAAAGCAATTCAAAACACTTCTATCCACTTAACCAAAGCACCACTACTACTTTTAGATTTCAAGTCCAGTCAGAAACAATCTCCAAGGGTCAAACACATTCATGCATTTAGTTAAAGAAAAGAACATTTATAAATAACCATATTTTCACAAAACCAAGATCAGGACATATTTACAAAGATGATGAACTATACGTAGTAAAACATTTACAATCTATCTTTATACAAAAGATGTTCAAACATGTTCATAATTATGCAATACATGTAAAACAAATGCATAAGCAAAATTGCCTACACAGTCACACGTGACGTAGGTAGCTACTCAAATGGTGGAGTCTTGGCTACCGAAATCCCTTAGCGTGCACCTAGGAGGTTAAAATTTTAAAAGATAACAAAAAATAAAGGGTAAGCTAAATGAGCTTAGTGAATGTTATGGTTTCCATTTAAACATTTATACAAACATTAACCTCCATAAAGAATAAAGATAATTTCCTTTTCTTTTCAAGCAATAACCAATGTTTTAACATAACAAATTCATATAATCAATGCACATGTAAAATATAATCAAGTTCCTTTTTTCTTATAAGGTAAACGGAGATGATAATAGATAGTTTCATGAACTTTCTCTTTTAAAATTTTCCTTGCCATTTGGTACCGTTAGGTGTAAGGCAACGAAGCTGGTTCTGTGGACTTATTTCCATTTAAACATTTATACAAACATTAACCTCCATAAAGAACAAAGATAATTTCCTTTTCTTTTCAGGCAATAATCAATGTTCTAACATAAAAAATTCATATAATCAATGCACATGTAAAACATAATCAAGTTCCTTTTTTCTTATAAGGTAAACTGAGATGATAATAGATAGTTTCATGAACTTTCTCTTTTAAAATTTTCCTTGCCATTTGGTACCGTTAGGTGTAAGGCCACGGAGCTGGTTCTGCATTGCTTACCTGTACCTAATTAACCTCTAGTAACGGAGTTGATTCTGCATCGCTTACCTACACTAGGTTAACCATTATATACGGATTGTTATGGAGCTGGTTCTGCATCACTTACCTATAATGGTGTTGGCACTACATATAAATCTAAAGTGAATTTCATGAAGATTAAAGTGGATTTCATCATGGTTCTTTAGTTTTCTATTTTTAGTGTCAATTTTATGATTATAAGCTAAAAATTTTGTTGGTACTTGGATTAGATAAACCCTGGGTTAGACCTCAGAGTGATTTTATTTTAACTTAATTTATTCTTTAGTTTTATTGAGATTCAATTGTGTTTTCTTAATTGTTCTTAAATTAATATTTCTAGCGTATTACTATGATTTCATGTAATTAAGATTGAGAAATAATTTAATATGAATATATCTACCATAATTTAAAAGAGTTGTATGCAGACCTGGAGATAGATTGATATAAATCCTCTAGATTGGTGTCAAACCTAATAGTGAAATGCAGGAATCAATTAGTGTAATCTTAAGTGCTTTTAGCTAGAAAGTGATTTGAATTAATCAATTGAGGATTAGTTGTTAATAGTCTTGAGAAAGATATTAACATTTATAGGAATTTCCATGGTCCAATGATCTATAGGTTAAATTAATTAGTGAAATCACGATTGCATAAGAAGTCCTAAGACGGTTCAAAATCTAAGTACCATTGTTTTCATTTATTGTTTCTTACTTTAATCTATAATTAGTTAATTATGTTGATTTCTTTTATTTTATTATTTTAATGTTTGCATTTGGTTTATCTTAAACACTATAATTTATTAGGCTAGATAATATAATGATAGTAAGTACTAATAATTCTAGTCATCATAAGATTGAACCCTTACATGTAGTGTCAGCTACATCTACACCGTGCACTTATGGATTAAAACATAAAATTGCACATCAAGTTTTAAATGAATTAGTAGCCAAGCTTTTCAATATTTTTATAATTAGCTAAATAATGAATAGTTTAAATTTTTTAAAAAGAGGATGTTGATCAAGACGATTCATTATGAGTTTGATTATGACTGTGACGATTTGTTTAGGCAAATATTTATGAATTTTGATATTCAAGTTCATTTCAATTTAGTTCACTAATTTTGAGAATAGATACTTCATTTATATTATGATACGTTATGCATAATTTGTATATACATTGACTTAAATGAGAATTCTTTTTAAGCATTTTATTACCCTATATATAAAAACGAAAAGAAAAAAAAATATGTGACTACATAAGCATAAATAATTTCACTCCACTGACTTTGTAATATAAAAAGGTCAAAGTTAAAGAGAGGTTCTAGTATCCATTTGAGATATTGAGCTAGCTAAGTAATCAGGGTATTTATGACAAGGTGTTTATTCTCTCATCAAAAGGCAAGGTTACTTTTCAAACAAGCTTTTAAATGCTCTTAAAATGTTTAAATTTAATGTTTTGTTTTAGTAAGGGGTATAAAACTATTTAAAGGTTTTAATATTTTTATCTTATGTATGTTCACTTTAAGAATTAAGTGGAATGGTATGAATCGAGCTGAAATTTTAAGAACTGTGGATTGAATTGGAATGCTTTATAACTTGATGTAAGACTTAATGTTTAACATTTCAATGAACTTTACAATTAAATGAATAATGGAGAATCTTGATAGCTATCCTTTTTCTTAAATGCTTTTCCATAGTCATTTCTTATTAAATTAAGAGTAATGAAATTGATTTGCTTGACAATAAGTAAATGCTTAAATATGGGGGAGTTTGATAAATGCTAACTGGGTTATATTTATAATCCCATATTTAACGCATTTTTCTTGTTTATTTGGGAATTTTGTATTATTTTCAGCACTTATCTTGTTTATACTATGCTTTTATTTAGGACTTATTTGTCTTCATGGATAAAAAGGAGAAGAATTAGGATGAAATCTAGATAGAAAAAATGGAAGAATTGAAGTTATTATAGTCAGTGCCCATGTAAGTCTACATAATCATCTAGGTGCCTATGTAGCTCTTTAGGATTATATTTCTTCACGATTTTCAAAGATTGATGCAAGATTAAGGGAAACAGTTATATACATGGTCATATAAGTGACCATGTCTACTCTAGAAACCCTAAATTGGAGTTGACTTTTGTATCGTCATTTGGAATAATGATGATAGAACGGTAGTAATATATTCATTATTGCTCCCTTTTAGATAGGTGAGTTTCTTGAAAAGCTTTCAAATTCTATTTAGATTGTTTTGAAAAGTTCTCAATTGCTTATGTTGAAGGAAATTAAACAAAATAGGAAAGCAAAGATTGAATATTATTGTAATTAGTTTATTACAAATTTAGTAGAAGTTAATATTGATTTACGTGTAGTAAAATATTGTTTAGATTGATGATCTTGTTTATAAAGGGTTGATCTTTTCTTGTTAATATATGTTGGTGTTAATCTAAATTTAGACGTATTAGGGAGGAATTCTCCTAGAATTTGTATTCAACTTCTTATCGATTGTATAAATGAGCTTCAAAAGAACTTAAAAAAATTTAAGCTATCGAGATGATAAAATGTGTTGGAAAAAGAAATGATTTGAATTAAGCAATAAAGAAAAATAAAACTATAAAGTAAAATTAATGCAATAAAATAAATAGACAATGTGAAGAAAGCTAGAAAACTAATAACAAAATGCATCTAAAATAAGCTGATTTTTCTCGCTATAAATTGGTTTTTAAGGTTTTCTTGTGATTAAATGTGTGTAGTAATGTCCTCCATTCATATGGTGCTGGTAAATTATAAACATCTCTTCCTTAAATAGTGTTTTGTTATAACTACCTACTTCCTTATATTTCAGCTAATTACCTACCACTATATCTTTAACTTCCATATTTGGACTTCTTGTAACTGCCTAACTTCTAGCTTACTTAGCCATATTCCTATTAATTGTCTTTAACTTTTTCTTAGCTTTCACATTTTGGACTTCTAGGATTTCAACATATTTCTTCTTACATCTCTAGTTTTTCTCTTCCATTTAATTCTCTAGCTAAACTTATATTGGGATTTTATTTATAGGCTACTTCCATTTGTTGGTTGAATTGCTTCTTAGGCCAAATGGGATAAATTAATTTAAACTATTAATAATTACCCTCCGCATTTGTTAGGTTAACCAATAAAACATATGACATAAAAATTCTCCTAGTATACCATAATCTGGGTTCCAATTTCCAATCTAATGGTTTCATAGAGTACAAGAACTAGAAAAAAATTTATGATTAAGGCCAAGTGATGTCATTATGATGATCTTTCCTAGACAATATTTTGTAGATAAGGGAGTTAGGCCCAAATATCACATTAATATCTTTCATATTAAAAATCTATACCTTTGCATCCATTACAGAAGATAGAAAATCTCTTTTACATTTCAAATTCTTGCTATTCCATTAAGATTATACCATTTTTATTATAAATTCCTCTCATTGCTTACTTTTTTCCATCTCAAATTTCAATAGCCCATATCCTCTCTCTTGACTTCAGCATTTTCTTTTTATGAATGAATTCACATTTCTTGATGACCATGGCTTCCACTTGTCATACATCATCTTCTTCTTTAACAATCCGTGCTAAACTAAATATCATAGATGTACATCTTTATTTCCTGTACATTTTTAAAAATTTCCTTAATTTGTTTTTTCAATTTTAACTCTATAGACAAATTGTAATGCTTGAAATGGTCTCTATTTTGGCTAAGCCTCTTCCAACCTTCATAAGAGTTAGGTAAAGAATTCTTTAGTCTCTAAATCTCCTTTTTGGCCACTAATTCTAACAATTGAATACCTTTTTTAGCATTGTAGAAGGATTTCTCCATTTTGATGATGAACAAAGTTTTCCTTTCACTATCGGAATTCCTCTACCTACTGATTATTCTCACCCGTCCCTGCATGATTTAGGAGAAGCAAGTAAATCAAACTTCCTTATAGTATTCACTCTATTTCACGTTCTTAAATCCTTAAAATTAACGTCAAAAATATAAATTGATAGGCTAAGTGGGTGGATAGGTTGTGTCCTTCATATCATTCAGCTTGGAAGAGATGAAGCCTTCTACAATTAATAGCTATTTCTAGGAATTCTTTAGAATATCAAACTAACCTTATATATACCATTTTGAAATTTTAGAGTCCTACTTGTAACTCATTTATATTTCTTTTTGTTTATGCTTCAATCTCATTTAAAAACTTTTCTTTCTTATTGGCTATATGTAATCAGGGAAGCTTTCATATGTTTAGTGAAGAGACCTTTGGTTTAGAGCTTAGTGATTTTAAGTACTCTTTTTATTTCAAATTGATAAATAGTTATACTTCTTGCATAAATCCCATTTTTGAAGAAAAAAATGTCAAATTTATTTAGGTTATACTAAACCGATTTATTTTCAACCCTGTTAATAACAAATTAAGTTTTGAAAATTTCCCCTTTTGTAAAAGGGTGGCTTTCGATAATTTTTTTTTCTCTAGGTTCTATTTTCTTGGGATTCCTATATAAGAATTTAAGGAGATGTCTTTCCAATCTTCCCCTAGAATAACTTAACTTATGTGCATAGTTTGGCCAACTCTGGACTTTTACCTATTTCCTTAAACTTAAGAAAAGAGAAGACTTGCCCTTTTCTGACCCTAGATGTCCTGATTTTCTCAGTCTTTATCTATAAACTAGTTTTTGTTGCAAGCCTCATAAAGACAACCTTAATGTTTTACTATATCTTAAATATAGGTTTATAGATTAACAAAACCCTTTTGAAGACTTCTCTGAAAGACCCTATTGGCTTAGAATTTTCAAATCTTTTGAATAATCTTATTTGGCTGTTTATCATAAACTTTTTTCTAGTTCATACCAATCCTAGGGCTTTTGTTGTTAGTGGTAATAAATCTATAAAAGATGGCCTTACCATTATTGAATTGTGTTTTGAAGTTTACCTCCCCTACCTCTAAAGTAAATAAGTGAGTCTTTCTTTGGGAATTCCTCCTGTTGTTCATTTTCTAGGATACTCAGTGGGAGTCCTTTTTATAGCAAGTTCTATCAATAACAATTCCTTTAGGAAATCTTTGATCACTATCATGTACTAAAGCATAGGATCTTCACTATTAGTGTTGCAGACACAGAAGCTTAACACTTTAGTTGTTAAAAAACTTTCAAAGATTAGTAACCTATTTAGATTCTACCATTTTTAAAGGTATTCCCTCTAATTTAAGTATTTTTAACTCCTTAACATTTATTATGAGGTCCTATCATTATAGATTTTAAAATCTTGGATGTTGATAGTAAAGAAAAAAGTAAGCCTACCTCTTAAAAAGAAATGGCTCCAAATCCTATTCCCAAAAGAAAGCTCAAAGAGAAGTCCCTAGTGGCTTTTAGTTCTAAGAAAAATAAAAGTCCAATACTTATAACTTCTATTATGAAGTTAACTTGTTCTTCCACTAAATTAGTTAAAGAAACCAATACAAAAAATCTAACAATTGAAGGTATCCTTCTTATAAAAGGGACTTGTTTTATGCTTAAAAACGTTGTTGAGGACATTACCGATGGTATGAAGCTTCCTTTTATTACTTTTACCTTTCTTTCCACTATGAATTCCATTAGTTATCTCCTTTTCTTTAATGACACAATGTTAGACCTTCTTACTCCTTCCCTTCCTATTGAACTGAAATATGGAAAAACCAAAAATTGTTCTGAGTTGGAGATCACTAAGGTTACTTCACTAGAGGTAAAACAAGAATTTATTCTATATATTAATACCCTAGCCTTCTAACAAATTATTTTATATCTTATAAGAAAAAGATGTTTGGACCAACAACTTTAGAAGAAGTCCTTGACTTGAGTTTCCTAGTTATCTAACCTAAAATTCCCTCTAGTACTACATGAACAATCAATTCTAAGTAATTATCAAGAGTGAAGGAGTCTTTGAGACTCACTATGCAATAAAGAGTTGTAGTTCTTAACTGAGATTCAACGTAGTTCTTTTTTAAGCATGTTATCATATGTTGGCTTTATAACTCAGTTGTTTACTGTTGGAGACCTCTTAGTTAAGACAAAAAAAATCCTTTACTTCCTTTAAGAAATCTTACTATAATCAAGTCTTGTAGTCTAAACAAAAAATATTTCATTCACACCAATATTGAATGGATTATGATGCAGAGGAGACTAAACACAAAATCCTTTGTACAAAAGTGTAAGAGCTAAAAAATGAGTTTGATTCTTTAGAAAATGAAGATGTTGAGAATGAATGAGCTATCAAACTAATTAGTGAGAAGCAAGAAGCTCTTAAATAGGATGGAAAATAGCTCAATTAGGAGTTTCATGAAGTCAAACAGACAACTATAAAGTTAGGTAAGTCATTGGTGTTGTAGAAGGATGAAGTCAGCTTTTGGAAATAGCAGGTCTAGTAAGCTAAAGAGGACCAGGTTTCATATATTAACTCATGGGTAAATTTCGATCCTTCTACTTCAACTAACTTTAAACTTCTCTTCCTTATTTCAATTTGTCAACCTTTGGTTAGTTTTATGTAAGTTTTCAACTTTATTTCTGAATGTTTATTTTGAACTAATGCTATTTGATTTTTAAGAATTCACTAACTTTCATTTATCCCCGACCTACTAAAAAAGATAAATATATAAGACTTTAAATACTTCCTATCAATGAAACGCTTGTGAGGTTCTCCTTTTAAACTAGCTAATTAATAGGCATTTACTACTTTAAGACTTTATGAATTCTAAATGGCATTTCCTAATTTGGAGATTGTTTACTCAATTATTTGTCTTTTATTTTAGAAGGTAGGATTAACTTTTGCATTAAATCCCCTTATTGAATTTTCCACCTATAAATTCTTTTATTATAGAAATTTTCCTCCTTTTCCTTCAAAATAATCATACAATTCAAATCCTAGATGGCACTTTGTCTAAGTTCTCTATTTCCAATAACATAGCCTCTAAAAAATTAAAATTTTCCAAAGAGTTTTGCTTGTTTACCCTCAAGGATATAACCATTACATCTATAGGAAGTATGGCACCATATTTATAAGTTAAAGCAAATAGGATAATTCTTATAGCAATAAGTTTAGAAGTATAATATGCCTATATGGTTTCTAATAGAATTTTATGCCATTTTGTAATATTCTTGATAGTGGTAGTTTACATTATATTTTGATAGACATTTAGTGTGTTTTTAGGTGTTGATTAGATGAATTATGCATGTTTAGGTTTAGAATTATGTTAATGTGACTAGTGTTGCTATTTTTTAGTGTTATGTGGTTTAGAGCATGATATTGGAATCTAATATTAAGTGCTTGAGGTATTTTGATGTGTTTGTTATTGTATGAAATCACATGAAGAAAATCGAAGGAAGTTGGAGAAAGAATGGACAAAAAGCTAGTGTTACTGTCATCCTTATCACGATTATGACAGGCACTCACCAGACGTGGGAATCTCCTTCTATTCTCATTTTTTGAGGATCTTTTTAGACTTTTCGGCTTGGGTAAAACTTATTTTCTACCCTAAATGGCCTAGGAACTATATAAGATCATAAAATGACCCTAATCAGGGAAGCCTCCATTTTCCACTTTGGAAAAGAAAACAAGGAAGGGAGAAGAAGGAAAAAAGAGAAGAAGGAGTTACAGGAGGTGTTGTCCTGCCACTTCATCCATCCATTCCAAGTTATTTCTACATTCCTCCTATAATTTACTTCATTTAATGTATGCTTTGGAAATTAGGATGTTGAATATATTGTTAAGGATGTTATAAATTCAATTTGGGATTGATTTTTGAATCATTTTATGATTTATTTGCTTTTGATGTTAATGAAATTGTTTGGGTGTTATGATGTTTTTGGTTTTTGCGTACTTCAATAACAAATCGAGAGATTGAATCAATAGTAACACAATTAGTTTAGGTAATGAGAATTAACAACCTAATAGATCATATAAACATCAAATTAGTAATTATACGAAAAGAGATCTTACGTGAGGACTCGATTATTTATTAGACTGCTTAAGAACTAATTGGAGATGTAGGCTATATTTTAAATTGAGAAATTGTAAAATTGGGATTTCAAATTCAATTAGGGTTTTTAACTAGGGTTGGATGATTAGATATAGAGAAAGAATAATTAACCTTTCGAAATTCTAGGACTAATACCAATGAAATCAAAAGTGATTAGGGTAGAAAAATGATGATAGAATGAATTCCATCATTCATAATTGTTTGATCTTTTCTTGTTGCAATATCTCAATTAATAAGTGATTGCTGTTCTATTTCAGTTTACTTTTGTTAATTTCATAATCTCAAATTTAGTCAATCCATATTCAATTACTTACTTTTTTGCTTAGTTTTATTTTCATTTTTTTATCACATTTCTAGACCTTAGATAAAGTTAAGACTCAATTAGTTTATCTAATTCCTCTTAAGACTGACACTTCAACTACTATGCTTATGATCTATGTACTTATGGAACATTAAAGATTTTATATGAGTAAAACTTGCTCAATAAGTTTTTCGTACGATTGCTGGGGAATCAATTTAGGATTAGTTGGATTCCTTTGTTTTAAGGAAATTTTCACCTTTCTTGTTTCCGTGTTACTACATGAACATAAGAGTCACTCGGAGTTCAAGTAGGACTGTCGAAACATTAGCACTTGATATAACCTGATTGGAATGAGCAATTTGAAGAACAAGAAGCCAAGAAGAAGAAATCAAATAAACAATAGCAGAAGAGTTTATTCAAGAATTTAATCAACGAGTCAATTAAGGAGACCACCAATGAACTTTGATGGATTTCATAAGATCAGGATTCAACTCTACAAACCAAGGCATCACTCGACTACTGGTGTAAGCTGCATCATTCAAAATTAAGCTAGTGCTACTAAACATAATGCAGACCGACGTGCAATTTTTTGGGTCAACGAATGAGGATCCTAACCTTCATTTAGTTAATTTTTTGGAAATATGTGATACCTTCCGATATCAAGGAGTGTTGGAAGATGTTACTAGGATGAGGCTCTTTCCCTTCACTCTTAAGGATAGAGACAAGGCATGGTATCACTCATTAAACTTAGCAAACATCACAATTTATAAGCATTTGGTGCGTGTGTTTTTAGATAAAAACTTCCCTATTGTCAAGAGGACAAAGTTGATAAACTAAATTACACATTTCTAATAAAGTGATGGGGAGTCACTTTATAAAGCATGGGAACGGTATAAGGATATGCAAAAAAGGTGCCCTTACCATAATCTATGCAAATAATTCGTTCTATAAACCTTTTACAATGGAGTTACTCCACCCACACAGTGCACCATTGATACAGCATCTGGAGGATCTCTAATAAGAAAGATGGTTGAGGAAGCAGAGGAACTTTTAGAAGAAATGGCAAGTAATAGTTATCTATAGATAATGGATAAAAGTAGACAGTAAACAACCTTCCGTGATTAGAAGGAGCCATTGCTGTTGTCTCAATAATGGAAATGCAAGCCAAAATTGACAGCTTAACACGATAACTTACAACATAAAAGCCTCTTAGGTCCTATTAATGCAATTCATTAGAGATGCGAATTATATGGCCAAGATAACTATGATACCATTAACTGCTTTAATGCAAACAAATGAATTGGAGTAACTCAATTACATAGGAACCCAATTTGGTCGAGAAGGGGGGGACAATCCTTACTCCAACACTTATAATCTTGGTTGTAAAAACCACCAAAAATTTCCTTAGTCAAAGAATACAGGAGGTAAATTATAACCTTAAGTTCCATCAAGATTTCAATAAGGAAAACTAAATTGTTTTTTGAAAAAAAATTAAATAATTAATAATAATGAGTTAGGAGAATATAGTTTTGAGAGTCAAACACTCTCCTACAACAAGTACCATGACCAACACTTAAACAACTGCATTTAGAAAACAAAAGTTACTCAAGAGATATAATGACTTTATAGGCTAAAACACTATAAGCCCCATATTGTTAATTAAATGGGGTAAAGAAATCTAAAAAAAAGAAACCACTTCACCTAATTTACCTGATTAGGGTTGCGAGTTCCAAGGAAAAACCACACTTCATGGACGCTAAGTAAATAAAATCTTAGATAAGTTTAGAAGTATGGATAATGCTCACAAGTTACACCCCACCTTGTAGAAAAAGATCAAGAAAAGAAGAATGATGTGGACATGAGCGAATACCCTCCTTACGTTGCCTCTCTTCCATATCCACCCAAGATCTTATGTCCTTAATGATTGTAAAAAAACAAACTAGATCCATTATTTGCGAAGTTTATGGATAAATTGAGTACTTTGCAAATAAATCTTTCTTTCGTCAAGGCATTGGAACATATGCCCTTGTATGTAAAATTTTTTTAAGGACATATTATCGAAGAATCCCACTTGGGAAGAAAACCAAATGGTAGCGTTAACTGGCAGTTGTAGTTCCACAATCACTAGCCATATGCCTTCCAAGTTGAAGGATCTAAGGAGTTTCACAATACCCCGTGTGGTTAGTGAATTTGAATTCACAAAGTGCTTATGTGATTTATGAGCAAGCATTAATCTTATGCCATTATCGATATTCAAAAAATTGGGGCTTCGTAAGGTCAAGCTAACCTTGATGTTAATTCAGTTGGCTGATCAATCAATTAGAAAATAGTTTAGAGTGGTGGAAGACATGGTAATGCAAGTGGATAAGTTCATTATCCTTGTGGACTTCGTTGTTCTTGATTTTGAAGAGGATAAGAATTGTCCATTAATTCTTGGATGACCTTTCATGAATACAGGAAAAGCATTGATCGATGTTTATAGTAAATTGACACTTCAAATTAGTGAAGATTAAGTGGAGTTTAATATGAGAAAAGCCTTGAAAAATATGAAGGAAAGTAGCACTTGCATAAGGATTGACATTACGGATGAAAGTATTTAAGAGCAAGTAGAAAGATGTTTTGAAGAGGTTAAATCAGTAGAAGTTAAGATAGATAATAAAGCTAAGAAGGCGAACAAAGCTGAGTCTGAGGAAGATGTTGAGATGGAGGAGTTAGGTGTTCAGACTCATTAGGAAATATTAGTATGAATCGAAGCACCCGTACCACCCTCCATCGAGAAACTACTAACTCTAAAACTTAAAACTTTGCCCACACATCTTAGATATACCTTTCTAGGTTAAGTTCAAACTCTTCCAATCAATTGGATAGGGAACAAAGGAGTAGGGTGGTAGAAATTGTTAAGAAGTGGATGAAGGTCATGAGATGGAAAATATCTGACATTTGAGGTATAAGCCCAAATGTTTATATGCATAGGATAAAACTCAAAGAAGGGAGCAGAGCAGTGAGGGAACGTCAATGTAGGTTAAACCCTTACATAAAAGAAGTGGACAAGAAGGAAGTAGTGAAGCTCTTAGATGCGGGTATAATATACCCAATATTCGATAGCGAATGGTTTAACCCAGTACAATGTGTACCAAAAAAGGGTAGATGAAAATTATGGAGAGTGAAAGTGAGGAGTTGATTTCGATAAGAACAGTCATAGGATGGAGAGTTTGTATAGATTATTAAAAACTTAACAAAGTGACTAAAAAGGATCATTTTCCTCTCCCATTCATAGATTAAATGATTGAGAGAGTGATTGGTCACTTTTTCTATTGCTTCCTAAATGGTTATTCAGGATATAACCAGATATTCATCTATCCCGAAGACTAAGAAAATATCACTTTTATATAGCCTTATGGTACATTTGTGTATAGAGGAATGCCTTTTAGGTTATGCAATGCCCTAGCTACATTTCATAGGTTCATGATGTCTATCTTTATAGATATGATCAAGGACATATTGGAAGTTGTTATGGATGATTGATTTTTCAGCCTTTGGAGACTCTTTTGAGCAGTGCCTAACTTGTTTGAACAGAGTACTCCAAATTTGTGAAGAATCACATCTAGTGTTAAATTGAGAGAAATGCCACTTTATCGTGTATGAGGGGATAGTGTTAGGGAACAAGATTTTACACCAAGGAATTAAGTGGATAGAGAAAAAACAAAAGTCATAGACAAACTCCCACCTCCCATCAATGTCATAGGCGTGTGAGCATTCCTGGGTCATGTTGGGTTCTACCGTCATTTTATTAAGAATTTCTTATAGATCGCAAGGCATTTAGCAAACTTATTAGTCAAAATAGGGCCTTTACATTTTGATGATGATTGTCTATCTGTGTTTAATCAATTAGAAGAGGCACTCACATCAAACCCAATTTTAATGTCTACTAATTGGACACTCCCATTCGAGGTCATGTGCTAGACTAGTAACCAAGTTGTAGGTTCTGTGTTAGGCCAAAGAAAGGACAAGAAGTTGCATGTGATATACTACACAAGCAAGACACTTATGAGACGTCAATTGAATTAGACTACCATAGAAAATGAGTTTCTTGCAGTGGTGTATGCATGTGACAAGTTTTGATCTTATCTTTTGGGCTCTAAGGTGATCATATTTACTAATCACATTGTGTTAAAATATCTTCTTTCTAAGAAGAACGCGAAGCCAAGGCTCATTCGATGGATGCTACTTTTATAAGAGTTTGACATTGAAGTAAGAGACAAGAAGGGAGTAGAGAATGTGGTTACAAATTATTTTTCACGTCTGAAAGGAGGGAATTCGAGCAAAATGTGGCATTAATGAAAATTCCCTAATGAAAATTTGATGCTACTAAATAGCACGGTGAAACTATAGTGTTTTGATATAGCAAATTTTTTCACCAGTGGTACGCTCCCTTATGATATGTTGTATCAACTGAGGAAGCAATTCTTGCATAAGAGCAAAAATATCTATGGGATGAAACGATCTTTTATCGAACATGTGCTAATGGACTGATAAGACGGTGTGTTCCAGAGGAGAATATGTCAGACATACTGACTTAGTGTCACGAAACTCTGTATGCTAGACATTATGGCACAAATAAGACAGTGGCTCAAGTACTTTAATGTGGATTATATTGGCCATATATGTTTAAAGATGCTCAGGTATTCGTGGCGCAATATGATAGATGTAAAAGAGTGGGCAACATTTCAAAAAGAGATGAGATGCCCTTATCCAACATTTTAGAAGTCGAAGTTTTTTATGTGTGGGGCATCGACTTGATGGGTCCTTTCCCATCCTTTAATGGGAACGCATACACTTTAGTAGGAGTGGACTACATATCAAGATGGGTTGAAGTTGTGGCAACTCCAACAAATGATGGAAAGGTTGTTCAGAAATTTATTAAACGATTATTCAACAGATTTGGAATGCCAAAGGCAATTATAAGTGATGGAGGAGCACACTTTTGTAACAGATCTTTTAACGCTCTTTTTAAAAGATACAGATTTGTTGCCACTCCTTATCACCCAAAAACAAGTAGATAAGTGGAGTTATGAACCAGGAGGTAAAATGCATTTTAGAAAAGACAGTGAATAGTTCAAGGAAGGATTAGGCATTAAATTTAGATGATAACTTATAAGCTTATAAGACCACTTTCAAAACTCCAAACGGAACGACTCGCTTTAGGTTTGTATATGGTAAAGCTTTTCATTTGCCAATAGAGCTAAAGCATATTAGGCAATGAAAATTTTAAATCTTAATTGGAAGTAAATAGGTGAGAAACAACTTCTGTAAGTAAATGAAATCAATAAGTTTTTCCACAATGTGTATAAAAATGCCAAAATCTATAAGGAAAGGATGAAGAGGTGGCATGATTCTCATTTGAAGAAAAATGAGTTCAAGGTAGGAGATGCAATTTTACTATTCAATTCAAGACTAAAGTTGTTTCTAGGAAAGCTTAAATTGCAATGGAGTAAAACTTTTACAGCCACCCTAGTATTCACCCATGAAGCCCTCGAATTGCAAAATTTGAATAAAGAAACCTTTAAGGTAAATAGGCAACGTTGCAAATCGTATCTTAGAGGTGTCCAAAGAAAGGGAAGTAATGTAACACCCCAACTCTATCTGACATGTACACGTACACCTTTAAGACGAACGTGTACATACCTGACAAAAATGGTGTGCTAACTTTTACACTTTCACGATATAACATGGCGTCATAACTACTTCATAATTAACACAATGTCATAGCTCTGTCTACAAATTATGCTACATGTGTGAGGAATTATACAAAAATTAAACTAATCCTTCAGTCCTAGCTGACCGACCTTTGAGATATGTCCTCTATCTAACAACTATACAAAATCTCTTCTAGGTAGTCTTATAAGCTAGGTCGTCGCTCTCTCGAATCTGAAAATATCAATGTTGCAATTTTGTTGAGTTTTGTGAACTCAGTTGAGTAACCATCCTTGATGGTTCACTCTTGTTAGGAAACACATAATTTATGTCATCATATAATTCATTTCATCTCAATTTTCATCATGTAATATCAAGAAACTCTTTGTTCACATAGAACACATTTCAGAATCCATACAATTCATCA